>LIAE01006345.1:35659-59949 GCA_002287525.1 Diploscapter pachys | reverse complement strand
TTCGAAAGGAGGGCAACTCAGGAAGAATCAACAGCATCAACACTTATGTCGGTTCCTTCTCGATTGTTTATTTTTGAATTTGTATGTTTCTCAGGCCCTCTTCATGGGTCGGCAGAAAATCCCACCCGAATTCTCTGTTCACGATGTCTGCACTCTCGTCAAACGGTTCCTTAGGGAGCTCAAGGTATATACTTTTGAAAATTACAAAAAGGTGTCTGAGCTATCATTTTGGTTATTGAAAAGAAAACACAATTCTACTTGTTTTCTGAAAAGTAGTAATTTCAGCGACCTCTCATCGATTCTCCCGCTGTCTGCAGAAATCTATTCGCTTTGGCACAAAAGAAGACACCTGTAAGTGAATGAATATTTTAGAAAAATTACATTGACACAAAAATGTAGCACTGCATTACTTTGAAAAGCTTTATGACTTTATTTTATTGAAATGTTATCGACTAAAGCATAACATTGAGTGATGATGATACACAAATTTTATCTAGACTAATTAATACAAAATCTCAAATCAACAATTTTAAATATGCGTTATTCATAACTTTTGTTTTACTGAATTGAAATTTTTGTCTTGCAGATTTCTCAAGCCGAATTCTCGTCGGCCTTCGAAGTGCTGCAGCAGTCGGACAAAGACAAGCGAAAGAAACTCGAGCCGATGTCGCTGCCGCACGTAGGCACTCTCGGGTTCATCATGAGGCATCTATACAATGTGAGTTGAACGAATAGTGAACTGACGAATGACCATAACATTTACAGTTGTCCCTGCACTCGGTCAACCACCAGATGACTCCCGAGAATTTCGCGACTGTGCTCGCCTGTGTCATTTTCAACGACGACGTTGCACGGGAGAAGAGGAGACGCGAGAACAGAAGGGGATCTCAGGTATGCTTCTTTTTTCTTGTGAAATTTTAATTTGGCAATGACTTTCAAGGCTTTTCGAAAAGTTAATTTATTAGGTATTTTGAAAAAGTGATGCATTTCGTAAATGAAAATTTTACTAAAGAAAAGAAATTTGTGATCTCTAAAAGAAGTCATTACCTGAAAGTTTTTTTTTCCAAAATTTTGAAATCCTCCAAAAATATTAATTTTTAAGGGAAAATTAAGCCACTTTCATTCCAGGAGGATTTGCTAGCGATGAAGAAAGAGGAGCTGTCGCAGAAGATAGCGGTGCTGCGGATGCTGATCGGAAACGCGAACTGGATTGGAGTCCCTTCGAATCCATACGTGACGAGTCAGGCAGGCAACGGAGCCAACGGGACAAGCGCAGGGGGACAACAGCACATCGACAGCTCGATTGCAGAGAAGAAGTTGAGCAGTTTGGAATTGACCAAGTGCAGATCTAGCAGCTGCATTCCTAGATTGAGGTAAGAATATATTTTTAAAAACATGTAGCAATGTGTCCTGAACCTTAACGATAGATAAACCTTATTCCTCCATTTTCCGTACTATTTCTCCCACCCTAGCTAGAAATAGTGCAAAGAAAATGGAGGCGAAAGGATTCTCCTGCCGTCATAGAATAGGGTAGTGTGTTTGGAGGGTCTAAATTTAATTTTTATTCGAACAATAATTTGCTATAAATACATTTTGCGTTGTATATATCATCTTTATTTTGTAAACTTTATCTGATTTGGGGAAGAATTGGGCGCCAACTAGGAGGAATTTTGCCAAAGTATAGCACTTCTTATTCAAGATGCACTTTCAATCTGCAACATGAAATTTGGCAAACTATGTTTTTTTTCAGAATGCCTCTGACTGAGACATCCAACAATTGTCCGAATTACGGCGAGTTCTCGCCTCCACAGACCAAATACCCGCTAATCGACACCTCTGTCTTCAAGGAACCCAAGTCGGCAGAGCCTGACGTGGTCATTCCGCCTGAGCCACTCACTCCTGTCGCACAGAAACCTCCAAAGACTAATGAGGTTGGACATTTCCTTTTTATTTGGAAAATTCGAGTGATTTGTCAATTAGTATTTTTTCATACATAGTTGAGCAAAATTGACCTTATTTTTATCATGATCTCGAGAGATATGCTCTTTTCATGATGGAGCAAAAATTTTCCAATGCTGCAATCCCCTTTAGACTAATTCATGAGAGATACATGGACTATGAAACTGATTATTCCAAGTGAAAATTTGGACTACAAGATAGTTTCGAATCCACCTTAGATGAAAACCGAGCTATAGTTTTGTCATTCTTGTATAGATATTACGTCTTCTTGTAAAATTTCTAGCCGATGTGATTTTTCATATTGCTAAAAGTGTCAAATATTGATTTATGAAGAGAGATGCATTAAGTCTCGGTAGAAAGTTGCAAGGAATTGGCATTCTTTCAGACGACTCCCTATTCGACTCCAGGCTCAGCGATTGTGGGGGAGACGCGGATAGTCTACACCCAGCTGAGCACGGAGTGCTCCACCCCGCCGGCCTCGTCTACAGCCGCCTCCTCCCCAGTGCGAGTGCCGTCGCCTCCTCCCCCAGCAGTCGAGTCCTCCCCTTCCCCTCCCCCACCTGTTCTGCCTGCAGCCCCACTTCTCAGTTCCGCCTTTGCTTCATCCACAGTCTCCCTGCCAACCCCATTCGGCTCGACCTCCGCAAGTCCGCCCTCGTCTTCATTTGCGACGGTCACCACCACGGTCGTGTCCTACGACAGCCAGCACTTTGTTGAGGTAAGCAGATTTCCTCATGACCTCTCTTCTTCTATTTATGGATTTGGAAGAAAAAATCTGAGGAATCTTTAAAAAAGAGTTAATATCGAATTAGAAAAATAACTTTGAGAAATTTTCCTGCATATGCAGGATGAGAATCAGAGATGAATGGAATGAAATTTGACAATTTTGAAAATTTTATTCGAAATATCTACAAACTTGTTCGAATCAATCCAAAACTATATCCATCTCTAATGAAAATCGCGAGTCGTCCTTGAGATCAGTCGACTGATCAATAACTTCTTTTCATTCTTCTACTTTTTAATATTCCATCTTGATTCTGACTATTATCACAAAGCTCCTACATTTGTTTCCTTTTTGAGTAAGAAACATGAAATTTTATCCGAGAATTGCAAAAAAGAAACTATCGATCGAACCGATATTTATTTGTAAAACCTGCTTTTCAACCCCCCCCAAACCATTCCTGTTTTCAGTCGCGTCCCCACCGTCGCATCTCGCCACCCTCAACGGTCTCATCCTCTGTGTCCCAGCTGCCTCCCCGAGTGCCTTCGCCCGTTCTGATGCCGCCCCCTCCTTCGTTCGCTTCCAATGGCGTCGTCTTCCGCAAACCCGCGCTGCCTTCATCCTACTTCTCGAGTCCCTCAGTATCAGCCTCACTCAGCCAATTCGCCAAGCCCTCCCTGCCTGCTCCTGGCTCCGCCCGTCATCACCAGTCCAGAGCGGCTCGTCAGCACGGTCCGCACGGTCCGCATACAGACATCGACAAGGAGTTCATCAACTCGAGTGCCAACGTCGACTCGCTCAAAAAGGGACATTTCGTAGGTGTTCTCCCGCGTATTTTGATTATTCATTCGCGACAAAGCTCATCTTCAAATATTTTGCATTTTGAAAATCGATGTGAAATGTTAGAACACATCACAGCGACTGAATAATTTAAAAAGGATCAATTTTGCATCACATTTCGATTTTTGCTAAAATGTGTTGAAAGTTTTACTCCTTTTTTCTTCCCTTCGTATCCACAAAACTACGCCCAACTATTTCTTTGATTTACTACAATTTGACAAGCTGATCATTCATGTTCAGATGTCGAACAAAATATATTTTTTTTTTTTTAAATCAGTCTTAATAGTAATTCATATCCTTTTTCAGATCCCCGCTGATCCGTACTTCTCTCGTCCTTCCCTGGCGATGGTCTCCACACTGGGTCTGGTGCAGAACGGAGTGAAGGTGTTCAGCGAGCGTCAAGAGAAGGTTTCCAGGCAGGTGCGGCAGGAGCGACCCTCCCTGCCTCCCTCGGCCATTCCCAGGTTTGTGTCCTCCACTCCGGGCACTCCCAACGGATTCAAACAGCCTCGACTCCCTGTCAAAAGGGACGAAAATCACAATTAAATTCAATTCAATTTTAAATCTTCCTTTTAGCCATATCAAATCATTTGTCTGATGCTATGTTGGCAATTCAATTACAGTTTATCATTTCATTATTTTTCTCCAAAATACTTTTGAAATAGTGAAATGATGTGGTTTTACTCGGCAATTTTAGCTGCTCTTCTCATCTCAATTTTATCAGTTAAATTTTCGAATTCCCTTCCCATTTAGATATTCCTTATCCATTTTTGTGCAGAGTTCCTTCTGCTTCATTCTTAATTCTTAATTTCCCCCTTATCCATTCTGCTTTCTGTACCTCTTTATTTCGTTCTTCACATGCTTTATCCATTTCATTTTCTTTTTTATTTATTCTGTAGTTAGGTTAATTTATTCTTTCTTTCTTTATTTTGAGGAAATCAGGGCGTTTCATTTCATCTACAACAATAAATCTTTCAATTTTTATAACCATGTTTTCTGTGTTACAAATAGCTTTGTTTCTTACAGTTTATGCAACTGCATGATTATCTAGAACAATTTTATCTTCTGACAGATACGTTAGATTTAAATGGAAAAGCTTGAACTGTAGTTCCGAATCGTTTCTTCATCGATGGCAATGAGTTTGACGATATCTAAAATAAGAAATTTTCGTTAATTCTGATCCACTTGAAGAATAAAAGATCAACTTCATCTTCATCAGCTTCAAAAAATGAGAAACGGTAATTTCATTGATTCAAGTTTCGGAATTTAAACACCACTTATCATATGGGTTTGAAAATATTTTAACGACTCCAAAAGCTATAAAATGTTACCCTGAATCGATTGAACAAATTAGTTGTGAATAAAAACAACTCCATTCTAGCCAATCCCTCGCCTAAGCATTGCCGCCGTCCAATTGAGAATGGAATCAGTTCATCTACCTGGGAATAATTGATAACTATTTTCGCCCGTTTCACATACCCTCGATAAATTTCCGTTTGTGTCTAGAAACCTCTCTGGTCTAAATTCATATGGCTCAGGAAACACCTAGTTTATAAATATTATATTTGTAGTTACTCAATTGCATTACTTTATCATCATACAGAACAGAAGAAATTTGTGCTACAACAGCCGTTCCTGTCTTCAGTCTGCATCCCATCAAATCAACGTCTCGACTCAATTCGTGGATCAAATTCATCGGCAATAAGTTTGCCTAATTAAATTGGGTTTTCGATTTCAATATTTGCCTCAGAGTTAGAATGGAAATTCAACATACCAGTCGTTGCGTTTCCTGAAAGAGTGTAATCATTTCAGTAAAAAAACTGGAATTTACGTTGATGACAGCATTAGTGTATGGAAGATCAGCTTTATCTGCTGTCGTGATTATTCTTCCACTTCCTATTACTCGATCCAACTCTTCGTGGATTTTATCCTTGAAAAGAAAAATAACTAAAATGATACAATTCTATTTAACCTGGACTGTTGGATTGCGCAGAATATAGACGATAAGCCACGTTAGAGTATTCGAAGTTGTTTCGAGACCACCTGTAAATATCTAGAGATTGCTGTGAAACGAAATAGCTAAAGATTTTACCAATCCAAAGATCAAAAAGAGCGGACTTCAATTGAAGGATACTGAATTTGATAATTATTCAAGAGGAAAGAACCTTGGTCCAACCTGTAACTCTTGAAATCTCCCTGATCTTCGCATTTCTTCTTCTCCTTCAGATAAGCCTCCACATAATCTCTGCTCTCCTCTTCGTCATAATTCACTTTGTGAGCGGCTATCTGCTTGTCGAAAAAATCCATGAATGCTCTCCAATAGCATAACATTCTGTATGAATTTACGAACAATCGAAAGTTATTTAGTCGACTAACTTGTCCCATCTGCTCTTGCCAATAGGTCCAAACGGAAGAATATATCTCGTGATTGGATACATCAATGAGATTATTGTCGCTGGCTGAGATACTTCTCTCATCGCTTCGGAAAGCAGACGTTTCAAATATCGAAACTCATCGGTCGTATTCTGAGAGTTGAGAGTTCAGTTTTGTAGCTTTAACTAACTTGTAAACATGCAAAATCTACCTCATCAAATCTATATCCAAACAACATTTGATTAATCACGCATCCAACCCTCTTGTCCCAGATTTCTTGTATGGAAAATTCTTCGCCAGATTCGGAAAGTCCATTCAAATCCTCGATCAAAGCATCAACTTCATAGAGAATCTAAAACTAATGTACCATATCATTTCATTTCATCAATTGTCTCACTTTTTCCTGCATGAGGTTCTTTCCCAGCCCTAGATTTCTGAAGACTTGCAGAGCAAATCTCCTGTGTTCCCTCCAAACATCACCAGATGTATCGATTATTCCATAATACCCACCTAAATTATGATATTGCAAAATAACAACATCTTGTTTTTCAAAAAAATCATTCTGAACTAGGGACTGCTTCGCAGCTCCTAGGTCTAGGAAAAATCAATGACAAAAATAAAAAATAACAATCAACAGTGACAAAAACATTCAAGATCATAACAGATACTTGACAAAAACAAGTTGAAAATGAAAAAAATTAAAGTGTTGGCATTAGAATGAAATTTGCATATAATTAATTTGATTTACTGCTTTGCAATATGATAGACTCTCATTGAGAACTTTTCAAACCATGCATAACACTTGAGGGTTTCCATTGACAGTTATCGTTGATTGGCGAGAACGTCGGTATTCATGCAGCAACTAGAAATCGAATTTGGAGGCGCGAAATAGTGAGTCGCGTAGAAGAGAAACGAGACGGATAGTAGATAATTTTTAATATCGACACCGTTCTCTCCAAGCAATAAGCCATGATCGAAGCTCGGACAGACAGACACTCGAGAAAAATACTAGAAAGAGAGATATCCCAAATTGCAAAAATGTGATACCTCTGAAGACATGCAACGCGACTTCTCTGTTCATTTTCCCCAAATAGGAATCGGCATCCTTTACGAAGGTGTTCTTCATAGATTCATAATCACTGATTACTATCATTGGACGGTTTGCTGAGATTCAATTCGCCCTCGTTATCACTTGATCTTGTGTTACCTAGCCAAAAAGTATAAATTGGTCCAAATCGCTTCTTCCATTTCGTGAATGCATCATAGCCTGGTTCGTGCTGAAGAAAAAGGATTCTTCTTCTTATTACTCTATTTTTGAAAGATTTAAACTATTTCTCATATCACTGTATTCCTGAGATATTTATTTTTTCAAAGATAATGTGAAGTTCTGTGAAACTTTGTACCCACCCTTAGAAGTGTCAAGAGATTTCCGAACAGAGGCAACGGCGTTGGGCCAAAAATAATTCATTACTTTATTAGGTCAGCTTTAAAATTGAAATACCTGGTGGGAAATTTCTTCTTTTCCAGTAGAGTTCATGGAATAAATAAATGCCTAGAAGCACGATGAGAAATAAATACATTTCGTGCAAATGAGCACTTGTTGATAAGAAATGGTTACAAATGAAAGACAGTCAACAGTAAATATCATAGCCTGAAAGACATGGAAAGATAGGGAGATACTTGGATGATAGGGGTGGTCAAGAGACAGGCAAAAGGGAGAACGATAAAGAGGAATTGTCGATTGTGAAGGGTGAAGAGGACAGGCAATCACAATGGACATTCAGGAGGTGATAAGATACAAATAATTTGCTCGGCATATTAAATAGTTCCAAGGAATAATCAATTAGTTTTTGATCTGCAGTATGATAGTACACTTTGATATCTTTCATCAAATAGCATTTATTTCGGTTCTAAATAGAGATCAACCGATGGAAAAATTCACAATTATTTTGTCAGAAATAAGAAAAATCCGAATTTCAATCATTCCCATTTCAGATAGATCTTTCTCATTTCTGATACTTGTGATAACAAAAACTATATTAAGAGGCATTCTCTGTAAAGCTCGGAAAAGTTTCGGACAAGTTGTATTATGATCGTAACCAAATATGGCTCTATGGCCATATCGACCATATTTGGTTACGATCATAATACAACTTGTCCGGACACCACTAAACATGTAAACATGTAAACATGTTTCAAATCCTTACAAAGAATGCTTCTTAATTAATTAACCGATGAATGTGGCAAAAACCTTTGACAAGGAAAATAATAAGTGTCTGAGATGAAAGCATTTTACTGAGAGAATACCAGATGAAAAGTGTCTGTTGGATAAAATGGTATAAGATTGAGCTGAATAAAAATATTTTTAAAAAGATAATGGAGAAATCTGGGGCAAATAAATTTGTAATTTCAAATCAAATTCATTTTTAAGGAACTTTTTTTTAAAAGTATAGATATGTAATCTAGCTCTGATTTCTGAATTGTCGCCAAGTAGCCCTGATAGTAGTTTCAGATAGATAGAAGTATATTTGAGTCTTTTTGAAGACTTGGGATTGATTATTTGTAAGAATCTTATTAAAAATGAGTGCATAGTTGGCAAAAGTCTGGACCGCTTTTATATGTGAATTTGAGGTTCTAGGAAATATCATAATCATAATCTAATAGAATGAATATGATGTTAAACTATTCCAGTCCTTGAAATGATAATATCAAAGCTGTTTTATTAATTTCGCTAATTGAAAAAACCGTATATTTTCCGTCCCAGACTTTCGGTCCACCATGCATATATTCTAGTGAAGAAGTCAGATTCTTACAAATTATCCAATCGAATGAAAGATTTGATGATTAGACAAGAAAGGAGTTGATCAAAATCAGCACGAAGCGATAAATTGAACATTAAAATAATGAAATTTAGATGAAAAATGAAGAAGCCAAATTTAATATCCATCAAAATTCACTATTTCAATGCCGAATTTATCACATCGTGACAATCATCAGCACTATACAACACACTCCGGTCATATGGCGACTAAATGTTGAAGCAGGAATAAGGTATCACCAAAAAGTAAAATTAATTGTACAATTATTAGACTTGCATTTAATGCCAGAATTTTTAAAATCATGTGATTAAATCGAACACTCGAATAAAAGTTTCGATGGGTTGTCAAAGTTTAGAAAAATTTTGAGTTTTCGGAAGCACATCACAATGTTAACTATACCGATGCCCGAATGACTTGAATAGCATTTACAGAGGTTTAGAACATTGCGTGTTAGCATTTTCTAATTTCCCATTAAATTTTAACGTGCTTTTATATTAAAATATTTTCGAAATTTGACAAGCCCTGCTCCTTATATTTATAATAAGTAGCAAACATTTCAAATGTTCGATTCATCACTGACGTCCTTGATAGTTATCTATGAAAATGAAAGAGGAAAATGATATCAATTAGCAAGAAGAATAAATAAAATGAGAGCGACTTACAGATCCCAGAAATTCCTTCTGACGATAGGCCTCGGGGGAAGTTGGGGAGGCAAGGAATGCGGGCTCATTGTTGGATGATTGAACATGCTTGACTGAGAATGGGGATGCCCATAGATGGGAGGACCAGGCATTCCAGGCTGCATAAACGAGGGAACAGGTCCAGGTCCAGGTCCAGGTCCATTCATCGGCCGAGCTCCCCAGTTTCCCCAACTGGGCAGTTCGGGGGTCCACGAGTCTGTGTTCGTCCAGCCTGTTGAGTCTCGCGGCCGACTCCACGATTCTGAAACTCAGTTTTAGAACTTTTCTTTTAATTTAGCGATTTTTAAGTAAGAACAAAATCCAAAGCGAAAAGCTGAAGAAAACTTTTGTCAAATTACTGAGAAAAATTTAATTCATCTTTCCTAGACTACAAGGTGCTAAAATTGGATATATTTTACTGGTAAGCCTTTTATAATAATAATACGAGTAATGTGACATAGTGAATATCATCACGATAAAGATCTCAGGATTTTTACATAGAGAATTCGAATCGGAAATAAATAATTGTTCCAGCGGCGATTTGGACTATTCGCGATAGCTATTCTCGAAGGAATTTCGAAAGAGTCGCAAAGAATCAAAGGAAGAATCGGGGAAATTCATATGTCGCGAATACTTTTTAGTTGCCGATTTAATGAATCGATATTTTTTCGAATTCAGGAATTGTCTAAATTTTCGACACATGCTGTATTCTTTTTTATCATTAAAAAAACATTTTTTTAAAATTGAAACTCAATGAATTTTTAAACAAAATATGAAATTCCTCAACCTTCTCTAGCTTCTCTAGCAGTCCAGGCATTGAAAGGCATCTGAGGTTGAGGTCGAGGTTCGATGGGGCTAGGGCTAGAATTGACATGCCAGGGGAGAGGGGAGGAGTTGGCCAAGTCGAAGGCAGGAATAGACTTCGAAGTGGAGGGGGGCGAGTGTCGATGCATCGTTTCCCTCCCTTCTCTCCCCCTGTCTTTGCTCGGTGTCGGACCAGGTCTTTTCGCGCTTTCCTTGTTCCAAACAGGCCCATTGTAGGTTGGCGGTTGTTTGGATGAATTCTGTAAATTTGTGATTTAGCTTCGCATTTAATTCATTATACGGATAGACGCGGTGAATAGATTTTCATAAGAAAAGTGTAATTGGGGGTCAATTTACACGGCATCAATGTTCGATTTTTCTTCCCAACTTCTTTTTTCTTTAACTCGGACTCATTTTTTTCCTCTCTGAGCATTGGTGTCGTGCACACTACACTGACACTCATTTACGTATTCTTCTTATGAACAGTCTATTCGTCGAGCGATTTCAAGCCATCCTTACATTCATGATGCCTTTGTGCTTGGTCATCTGCTCTTTCCAGTCAGCAACCTCTATCTTCTTGTTCGCTTCTTCTTCTGCTTTCCACCTCTTCTCTTCTTCGATCTTTCTTTTTTCCTAAAAGTTGAAATTAATAGAATATGAAAGAAGATATAAACTACTTCGAATAGTAAATTCTACGAAGGTTCATAAAAGCAATTGTAATCATCAGGGCTGGGATTCAAGTAAAATTATACTCCCTTGTAAAAGCATTTACTTGAATCCCAGCCCAGAAAATTCTGTAATATTTTATCTTTTCTACTTTCATAAAATGCATTTTCATTACGAAAAGAAATTCAATTACCTCTTCAGCCCTTTTCGTTTCCTCCTCCCGCTTTCTGGCTTCAGTTTCGCTCTTGCGTGGAATTCTTGGCATGGCAAGTGAAGGACCAGGCTGCAATCGATTCAATCAGCAATTTTGTAATAAATAAACAAACCGCAGATTTTGCAGTTCCAGCCATAGGTTTGGGTGGTAGTCTGGTGAATTTCTTCGCATGTGGCTGAATGTGTTCCTCCCTCTTCCTCTCAGCCTCCCTGAACGTCTTGTCCCTGTCACCCTCGTCTGTCTGGCTGCTCAGATATGCCCTCTCCAATTCCTTCATTCTCTTCTTCTCGAACTGAAATTCATTGAATTGCCTGTTTTCCTTCTTTGTCTTCGCAATAATAACCTTTGCGAGTTTCTTTTGCTGTTTGGAGGAAAATTTGTGTACCATCAAATTGCCGTGTGGGAAGTCATTCCGGTTGCTCACAAACTGAGAAGAAGATGGAGATGCCTTGTGAACGGGAACGTGGCTGTTGGCATAGGGGGACTGAAAATAAAGGAATGAAAATTTGGAATAACGATCAGACTAATACTGGTTATCATTGAGAGAATGTGAAATGCAAAGAATTAGAGAATATCACTTTTGTGCTAGTGTAAAATTTACGATTTAGTGATCGCTTCATACGAGAAGAAGAATAATACCTTGTTGGGCTGATTGATGTGCGGTAGAGGGGGGTTGAGTGGTTTGCTGCCGGAAGGAAGTGAAGAAGCACAGGTCGCTGAACTCCATTTTTCCTGTCCGTTCTTCACTGTAGGGGGCTTTGGAGGAGGTGGCAATTTGTACTCTGAAAAATTACGCATTCACTAAAATTTGATAATGATAGCCAGATGAAAATGTTTTTCTTCAATCTTTTCATATATACCAGAAACGCACGAAAGGTTGGAAAACCCACGTCTGACAAAGTAAAATCGCAACTTTTCCATGAAACTGAATGGATAGAGAAATCAGCTACAATTTGAATATATAAATTCTGATAGTCTTCCATGGTTTACGGAAATTTGTTCATGAAAACTGACTGAATTACACTGTGTGAAATTGCTCAATTGTTCCAAATTTTCGATTCAATAATGACCTTTTCAAAAGCAATTCAAAAATTCGAATAACTAGCCTGGCGATCTGGACTTGCTGCTGACGACCGTCATGGGCGAGTTGGAGATCTCCCCGTCTTCGGGCGGGGAATCGTCTGTCACTGTGCCTGCAGCTGCATTTGGCTGGGGAGTGGCAGAGGAATTCTCGTTTCCATTCGCCGATGGCTGTTGATTGGGAGTGTCGATTGAGGGAGTGCTGATGGAGGTTGGAGTGGAGGGAAGGGGCTGAGGAGTCGGGTCGGCAGATGGAGGGACGAATGGTTGCGGATCTGCTGACGACTGCTTCTCGGCCAACACTGAAAATTAGTTTTAGGCGATTTTTAATTGGAGAATTTCTTGAGGAGTTGTAGAGATGTGTTACGAAGTTCAACAATTTAGAACAAAAAAAACCCCCTTTTTTCGAATAAACGATTCTAACAATACCAGCTAGTTAAATTTAACTACTCACTTGATCTCAACTTATCATAGGAACTCTTCCACGTCTTCGCTTCGTACTCGAATTTCGCACGATCCTGAAAAATGGCTGTTTTTCATTCAGTTGAATGATCAAACCTTATGCAGAATCTGTGAGATCTTCTCAGAATTTTCGAGTTTCCTCCTCATGTCGTTCCTATCATTCATGGCCTGTTGTACCTGGATCGTCTTCTCCTTCACTTGCAGAGTCAGAATCTCCTTCATTTTCGTGCTGTTCACACAGTGCGCACATTTCACGTTGTTCGCTGAAAGATATAAATTAAAGATAGTAATTTTCGAAAGAAAGACGTTAATAAGAGTACTCGAAATATGTAAAAAAATTCTGAGTTCCGTATCGTAACTATTTGGGAAAGAAATGAAATAAATAAGTTGCAGAAATTGTATAATTCTCTATGAAAATGAGGCAAAAACGAACCCAAGAAGAGACTGTCAGCGAGCTTTCCATTAGCTTCGTCCCTCTCGGCCTCAGCCAGATGCTGGTCTCTCTCCTTGAGCAGAATCTGTCTGGCCAATTCATCTGCCCGCTTCCTCTCCATGTCCACCCTTTCCTCTCTGATTTCCAACAGACTCTGCAATCAGTTCATCAATCAAGCTATTCAGTCTTCTTCCATTCCAACCTTAAGTGAATCGTTCTGCTGCTGCACCACTTCGCACTTCCTTCGAATGTCTTCTTTCTCCTTCTGAAATAGAGAGAATTGTAAGAAAAAGACGAGTGAGTTTTTGAAAATAGTGAATTTCATTAGCATCGAATTTCAAAACTCGAAAATTCTGTTCAACTGTGAGTGTTTATCCATTCTTCATTACGATTTAAAAAAGCGAATATTAAAAATCGAAAATAATTTCGTAATGTTATTTTTATAACGTAAGTAATAAAATAATTTCCGAGAAAATATCATGTTTTGGGGAAGAAATGTCTGTCAATGTTTCTAAATAAATTTCTTACTTATTTTATTACAATAGGGAATATGGAAAAGTAATTTTTTTTTTTAAAATCAAAAAGCGTAAAATTCTCTCTACAAATAAAAAATATAACATCTACCAACTAGAAACATTGTAAAGCATCGTAAATGTACCTTAGTAGCGTTAAGACTCCGTTTGCATTCAGCGACCATTTCGTCGTGATGGAATTGAAATTCTCGCTTCAGGAAAATCACATCGTCCTTCAGGTGCCTCATCGCCTCGACATGCGAATTTCTGCAATCACATCATTTGAAGAGAGAAGAAAACCAATACTCTTACTTGATCTCGAAGAAGGCCTCGCGAAACCTGCAGACCATCTCCCTGAACCTCGCATTCTCCTCTTCCAACGATGCAATCTTTGTGTTCTGAAAAAAAATCATATGAAAATGTTTCAAATTTATCAAAATTGAAATAAAAATGAGAGATTGTCTTCAAAATATTTAGATAGTAGTTATTTTTCCTTTGAAAAATAAAGAGAGGGTTGGATGTACCTGTTTAGCAACGATCATTTTGCCGATGAGCATTCGCCTTGTGATGTGACCAGGAATCTTCACCGAATTCGAAGCATCCCTAAAGACGAAAATGAAAAAAATGGCTCTTGGAAACTTCATTCATTTTTGGACACAAAAGAAGTTTGATAAAAATAAGAATTGAATGAACTCTTCAATCAATAAATGAAATGAAGGTAAACATTAAAAAAATAATAGTAATAATCCTCACATATCAACATTGTCAGTGCCGGACTGGGTAGTGCCGCAAGTGAGAGAAGCCTCCATCTGAATGAGTTCCTGCAGAGAGGCAGAAGCCACGTGGTCTGCATCTCCAGTCTGCGTTCCACTGCTCTTCATCGCCATTCGAGTCTTCTCTCTTTCTCTTTCCACCGTCTTTGGTGCCTTCGGCAGTTGCGACTGCACCGGTTCCGTCTGTTCGTGTTTCTGAAATAACTAGTTTTGCTAAATACATTTTTAGGAGTCTTGAGGAATTTACATACATTTTTGTGGGGTTTTATCTTTTACGATTGAAAAATATCGTCAAAATAGTGTATTTCTACGTTCGCTGTTGTTCAATGTGTAAACTGCTTCGTGTGCGAAACAAGATTCATCGAATGAATCAAAAATTTGCTGAAGCGAAACAAGAAATCCCCATAAACGGTATTCGCTGAGAATAATTTTGTTCCGAAAACCTATTTAGAAAGTGTTTGACACATACACGTTTGAGAAGTTTCTTTGCAGTGGAGGTTGGCTCCGTCTTGACAGCAACGGGCTCTGTCTTCGGTTTTTGTTCGTCAGACTTCGAAGGAATCGACTCCCAAACATATCCCTTTCTGAGCTTCTTCTTCGGAACTCCATTCTTCTGTAAATCAATTTCATTATTCCTGTCTTTTCCTTGCCAATTACGGTGTGGTTGTGGTTCTTCTTCTCCTGATTTGCACTCGCATAGACACCGGTCTTCTTTCGATTCGTGGTGCATCGCAAGCTCTTTCGAGGCTTGATTTCAACTGCAAATTTTCTTTTTACAAAATAGTCGAAAACGAAATCTCGAAGGCTGAAGAGAAGAAATGTTTCAAATATCGCTTTCCAAGTATTATTACTCCTTCACAAAAATATAGAAATCGACTTAAATACTTTGGACTTAGCAGTGGAAAATAAAGGTTTCGAGAAATTTTTGGTCGGAATTTATTTATCAGTTTCTGAAAATTACTAATAAAAATAACTTTGAATTTCAAATTTAAACGAATTCAACTTTTACACCAGCAGACTTCTTGTATTTACAGACGGATGATAGGCACAAACGTCGGCATTTTTCAACAGATAGGTAGAGCTAAGGAATATAGGAAAGCAGAAAAATACTGAAAAGAGCCGTTGACAAATACATCCGTCTGTAAATACAGGAGGCCCACATCCACTAAAAGAATTAATAAAAATGGTCAATTTCGTACTTTGTTCCTTCTCAACTTCGACTTCCAACCCAAAAGCCTCCTGCGCTGTGTCATTCTCCTCGACCACCTCGTTCGTCGTCTCAGCCTCAGTCTCCTCTCCTTCTGCCTGCTCATTCGTCTCCTCTGCATTCTCCCCATCCACAATCTCTATGTCGACTAGTTTCATGTCCTCTTTCTCTCCTTCATTCATCGTGTCATTTTCATCGTCTTCAGCAGCTTGATTCGTCTCTTCCACTTCCATTTTCGGATCATCCTCTGAAATGAATATACGATGGATTTTTGTAAAGAGCTGTAAGAAATCATTCTCTCTGCTTTTCCATACTTATAAGTTCATGTTTCAATCACGTAAGCGTGAGCAGGATAGAGAAATGGTTGAGATTGAGTCAAAACGATAAGAGCAAAAGAAGACTTTTCAGTTTCTCCCTCGCGCTCACGTGAATAAGGTATGAAAGAATCCTAGTCATGTGTTTAGCAATTTTGAAACCGCAAGCAATTATCAAAACTCTACTAACTATCAGTTTCCAGATAAGACACGACCTTATGAACTTTATCCTTTTTTATTCCCGAAGAAGGGAAATTGGAGTAAAAACCGAAGAAAATGAATGAGTGGTGCAAAAGAAATGAACGAACATGAGCAATGGGAGCACTCAGTTGCCGAAACAACGGTCAACATTTTCGCAATTGAGAACGATGTACAACGCCGAAGCAGGGCTGCAGATGGGCAGGGCTAAGGGCTAACCATAAAGAACATAAGGCCGTGAAGGCAAGAATAACAAAAGATTGTATTTCGCTCATGCCTGTGTCTGCAAATAATGAGCCGGCATCTTCCAGATTTAATGATAGAAAAAAACATTCAAATAATAACAGCACTGGAATGTAAACCTGCAATGATATCGAAAGAATTCTCCTTGCTGTTGTATCTGTAGAGAGGACCGAAGAACTGTGTGCATTGCCTCATCGAGCACCGGTATCTCCAAATCACTGCACCCTTCTTCAAGCCACTGCTCCCAGACTTAAATAGAGGTTTGTAAATGATTCTTGCAACCTGCAACCAAGCATAAGCATGGACATACTCGATAGTGCCCGAACGAGGGATCCTTGACTGTGTGACAGTAAGGGCATTTGGCTTCTTCCTCGAAATCCACGTCATTCGAGGTGCTCGGTGCGGTGTCGTCCTGAAATAGTTGATGCTTCGGCAGGAAATGCTAAAATCAGAAATAACCCAGTGCAAGACGACTTTTCGTTTGATTGTCAACGAATTCACGATTTTTTTAGATCTCAAAAATCCAAATACCGTGAAATTTTATTTTGAAAAAAAAAAAAAATCCAATAAAAATAACTGCATTACCTGAAACTGCATCATCTTGCTCGCACTCGTGCTTTCTGCAGCCTCCTCCTCCTGTCCATCTTCACCCGGCTCTTCAGCCTCCATTTGGGTTGTCGCACAATCGACTGCTTCTGTCATTGCTCTGCTACTTCTGCTGCATAGCTGCAATCGATCCAGTCAATGAATCAATCCAATCAGGAGGTACATTCAATTGGCGTCGCAAATAACGAAATACAAGGCAGCAGCAAATAGCGAAAGATCCCTTGACTTGCTGAGTGGGCGGGCACTAAATATGCGAGATGCAACTACTCAACGCATCACTCCAGTCCTTTCGGCACTCTGAAAATGCACCAAATTCTTCAATTTTTGTCGTTTCTCTTTATTTTTTCAAAATATGTTTTTTTTTTTATTTTTCGTATGTTTTTCCATAGGAATTTTGTGAAATATCTCTTGCATATATGAAAACGGATGTTTCGAAGCGTATCTTATAAAGGAAATTTCAAAAATGCTTGCCTTCGATTTGGCTGATTTTTTCATCATAGGGGTATTTCAAGACGTAGATAACGGATCTGAAGTCAAAAAGTGCTGACGTTGAGACCTAGGCTCGGATTTTTTTCTTGGAAAAACAACGAAATAGTGTGTGTGTGAAAATGTGAGGGTATAAATGTCCAAATTTGAATATATTATTTGACAAACGCTTCATTCTTCATTTTACTTCTCTGCTAAAATGACAAAGTTTTGCATTGAATAGACATTCAGAGCAAGTTTTCCAGCTTAGGACCCAACGTCAGCACTTTGCGATTTCAGATCCGTCATCGATGCACCGAAATACCCCTATGGTGAAAAATCAGCCAAATTGGAGACGAACACTTCTGAAACTTCCCTTGTTAGTGTCGAAACAACTTTTTATCCCAAAATGATAATCATCTTGAACATCTTCATCAGAAACAAATAATTTATTGTGTTCGTAATGATAAAATCATGCTATATGTACAAGATCATGCGAATGACGAAGCCACATGGCCTATCTAAAAAAAATTATGCGGCGAAGTGAGAAAATTGTGAATGATTGATTTCAATATGGGTGGATTCATTAGGAATTGCTTAGTTGATGATATTGATAGATCGGACAGGAGTCATGTAATAATAAGATCGAACGTATTCCTTGAGTTTATTGGGAAGTCGTAACTTTGATACTTTGGCGTATGTTGTGTGACTAGCGATGGCTGCTCGAGATAATTCCTGAAATGAAGAAATACTTCTTATCTTCGTCGAAAGTTTGGAGTTTTTGCAAAAACAGGTTAAGTTGAGACTTACTTGTAACGAAAATACATTAGTTCGACGAAGTGGTAAATTGAGACATGGTTCGAAGAACAGGCATTTCTGTGGATCCTTGTAGTTATCGATGAGTTGGCTGACTGTCGGAGCAGAGAAAATGCTTTCGTCCAGAATGTCAAATCCAAATCTATGATTCGCCTGAAAGTTATAGTCCAATTGAAATTTATGGACGATTGATTGAGTTAACCTGCTCTATTCTTGCGTGCAGAGTCCTCTGGTATCTTCTGAACGAGACCGAGAACAGATATCCCGTCTGCGCGCTGTCTCTTAGTAAGAATGTTCCCTCTGGCTTCTCGTCGAGTAATTTTTCAGCTTCATAGCGGTCCATTACGCCTAAATTATGATGTCTAGAACATTGTTCGATGCGATTTATTCACCATGGTAATATGGAGCAGCATAGATTTTGTTGAGATCTGGCACAAGGTGATAGGCATATTCAACCAGTCTATGGACGGTCAATTCATTTTCGGACGATGCTAAATTAATTTGAACTTTGTTATGAATAACAAGTGATAGAAATTAGTGTGACATTTATTTTCGACTTGGTTTCGATAGGAAAAATTTTCTTCGATTTCGATTTGGATTTTAGAAATTTTCAATTTTGTGCGGTCCTGTCCGCTATGTCTCATGTTCTGATGTTGTATGATTCCAAATTACCGTTTAAAAGTTCAAATTTAAAACTTATTGAATTTTTATGCCTAATTTTATTACCTCGACTTCTTTCGCCATTTGACAGGGCTAATGATGCCATTTGTTGCCTAGAAATGAATACGCATTACATATTGGCCCAATTACTTGGCAAAATTACCGGATATTCTTAGCAGCACATGAGAGCATTTCCACGCTTTCTGCATTAGCAACTTGACTACTTTCGAGATCGTTCTGAAAATTTTAAGAATTTTGATTTTTTTCTTTCGAATAAAAATTACCGCCAGTCTTCTTTGACTTTCTGCTTGACTTTGGTTTTCTTCATCAGAACTTTCCAGGTTTATTTCACTGTTCGCTAAACATGGGCATAATGATCGTAACCTGAAAAATGAAACTAGATTACATTTCGTAAATTTAAATTTACTTAGTCTTGATGGCCTTTCCATTCCTCTCCTTGAGCACGGGCTCTTTCCTTCTGACAGTGATCGTTCGAGTTAGTGCCTTTGAGCTGGTCGGCTGATCCATTGCGTATTCTGAAAGAAAATATTTTTAGATTCAGATTATTTCGAGATTCGGGCTAGGTTTAATACAAAAGCATCTTAGAAAAGCATGTGTTTCACTCACTTCTATGGCAACCTATATCGAAATGTTAGCATATCTTGCAAGAACAGAATGAAAATTTCACGATAACTTAACTAAAAAGTAATTTGCTAAGGTGTGTGAGAGAGCAGAATAAATTAATCAATGATTCATCGAATTCATGGTAAGGGACTAAATGCATTGTGACTACTGCGCAAGTTACCAGCCTTCGCCATAAGAAAAACTAGATTCAATGTTTGCACAGTCGGAAAAATCAACAGACTTGCATTGAACGTCAAAAATTATCGCCTAATATAGAATTTATTCGACACATCACACAATTATGTAATATTGAATCGATCGAATGAAGAAGACAAAAATGATGTTTTTGTGAAACGAATTGCCGAATTTGCAGACGAAATGAGAATGAGAAAGGAAAGGGAAGGAGTAGGAGGAGAATAGAGGGAATGAAGGGAACAGGAGAGGGAAGAAGAGAATCAGAGGGGAGAAGGAAAGGGATACAGGTGATTGGTTCTTGACTGAACTCGCAAATAACACAACACAAATACTCGAGAGATTGAATTGAGCGAGGCAAATCGAAAATAGGAAGAGGAAAAGAAGTAGAGCGATAAAAGGAGAATGAGAAATGACTGAGTGAGTGACTGATAAGAAAACGAAGCAGAACTGTGAATTGGGAAACCCGGATCTAAGAGCATTATTAACTCATGGGTTCAATCGGTAAAAGCACAATGCAGGACTATTTACTCGTCCACTCGAACACACGCACCTCATCTATTAGACAGTCGGCGCAGGGAAAGATCAACCTTCATTTTCTCTTCTCTTCCTTTTATGTCCCATATATTTCCATCTATTTTTTCTCAACAGGAATAATCCTCTTTCGAGGAATTTTTTGCAGCACTTATCTAGAAAGTTAATCTGCAGACCGTGCACTTCTCATGTATCAAGTATTAGATACCTTTTTCTCGGCTTACTAAAATATCCGTAAGACGATGAAAAGGAGAATTGAGAATGTAGATCAGACAATACTTTGCAGATAATAATCTTCGAGATACTTAATGTTCTGATCACTTTATACCTAAGAATTAGTAATAATTACTGCTAGTGACGAGGCACTGTTCGCATGCCTTCACAACACAGTACCCTTCGTACAAAGAATGATGGTTTCGTCACGCGCTTAACGCACAACTGGCATTATGTCGAAGTGAAATTGTTGAGAGAAACTGTCATACTTCTTTACATTGAAGAGAGCAGTTCAAAGTCATAGATCGAAGTTGAAAATTAGAAATCAGAAAACAGATGAGTAAATGCATAGTAATATTTTGACAAAGAAAATTATTAATCCTGACGCCATTAAGCTAAATGTTGTACCATGGCTATAGTCTGGATATAAAATTTAAAGAATGAATGAAAACATTTAGAAGCAAATATCTAAAACTATAGTTTAAGAGCAGATTATATACAGAGATAGGCAAAGCGTTTTAGAATAGAATTTGCTGTGAAAATCCTGATTAAAGCACCGAGTGATCAGTGCAGATTAAAATAACTGTCTAATACACAGAATTTTGCACAAACAAAACTAGAATATAATAAGACGCTGTCCTGCTAATTTTGAGGGATAACAAAGAAGAGATCGGACCAAAAATTTCAGAAAGGTTCTAGATCGAGTATAGTCAGAACTACTAAAAGACCCGATTTGGGGTCTTTCTGGAATTTTTGGCTCGGGCAGTTCGATAATTGGAGGAGTAGCGTCATAAATGTGACTAAAATAAGTTTATCGATAAATCGACAGTTCACAAGATCTAATTTTTAGGCAAGATCAAGGTTGTGCGGAAATGACTTGAGATTTTCGGAAACGAGACGGAACGGAAATGATACAAAAATGCGAAAACGGAAATTTGTGGAATGGAACGTCGATTTACGCCACCCCTGGACAGAATATTGTAACCAGAGTGGTACATATTCCAATTCTGACAATTCTTACATCATTCTTCTTGATTCTGATTTTGAATTAAATTCTTCATTCAATCCTACTTTAATTGTGACGAAACCAGAAAGTAATTTTATTTTTGCATAGAAATCCTAACCTGTGCTGCTCAATTCTTTGAGTACGGACTCCATTGGATATGGATAGGGAACAGAGTTGAGTGGTCTTGCTGTGACTGATCGTTCCGGCAGAAAGACATCTTCTGGTTGAGCTGCTACTCTCTGCGACTCTTCTGCAATTATTTCGTTTTTTCCTGAATTAAATGCGATTTTATTTACCCGTCTGACTGGATCTCTGAGATGATTCTGCGTTAGCGTTCCGTAGATCATGTTGCCGACTACAAGCAGGATCAGCATTATGGAGATTCCAATCACGACTCCGGCTGTCACTCGAATCATCATTGCGCCGTAGTCCGTTGGCTTCGTTGGGAGCTGAAAATAATTTTCATACATATAATTTATTATTTGATCGATCTTTGTTAAAATTATATAAAAATGCGCTGGTTACTAAACTAAAGAAGAGTAAATTTCACCTCTTGTTGATTCATTATTTCCTGAAGTGTTGTGCCTTTCGTTCGAAAATAAACTAGAAGCTAAGTGAGATGCGTTGAATTTGTGGAAAGTCTGAAAGAATTTTACGTTTTCTTCATGGGATTTCGACGATAGAACTTACTTTCACCATATATAATTACATGAGAAATTAGGGAATTGAAATAATAGTCGGATTGAATGCCGACAGAGCTAACTATAAGAAAATGCGCAAAATGCTCTAAAGCGGGGTATTGATTGGGCAGAAGAAGGGAAATGGAAGGGAAGGAGAAGGAAGAGGAAGAAGAGAGGAGAGAGCAGTTCGCAGAAATGCGGCAGCGGCAAAACACACAGATAGGCAGACAGAGGACAACGGACAGAGCAGTCAGTCAATCTGTCTGCCTGCTTGACTCTCGCAAATCCTTCCTCGAATCCCTTTCCCCTTCCCTTTCAAAGCCATCCCCATCTCCTCTCGCTTCATTTCCCACGTCACATGCCCTTCTTATCGTACCAAATTATCAACCTTAAACTCATTTACTCGTGCAATTTTCCAAGAACACATCATTCTAATCTAACACGCCTGATCTCCTTCATTTCGTTATGATAATAAAACTTTATTAATCTTATGAAAGTAGGAAAAAATAAATAAGACTAGACTGTGCATTATTAGGAAACAACAATTTCATAGAAAAACCTAAAATAATGTGAAACGACAAGTCTAATTGTAATCAAAACACCATTTACCCTAAAATGATTGAATTCAACGGGCAAATTGCAAGTACACAAGAATTATGCGAAAGGTGATCACATTTAGGGGAATGTACACTTGGAAATGGGGATGCTTCGCTCACTAATTCAACAATCCATTTAATTAATGGACCATTGATTCAATATACTGAAGTTTAAAAATAGTGGCAAAGCAAATCCAAACCAAGTGATGGAAAATGGCACTAAAACATTGGCACAGATTCAGGAGTGGTGTGGTATGTGAAATGGGGCGGTGCAACTTATACGAATGATTAAGTAAATCAGGTATAAAAATTAACGAAAGTAAATTTAATCAAATATGCATGAATATAATGTAGATATCAGCTGAAAGATTTCACACATAATTAATTCAAATGTCATGAAAGAATTGCATAGATCATTTCAACGATGATATAATGGTGAAAAATGAATGAATAGTACGTCTAAAGAGTTATCTTCTACACAATTTACTAGATTTGGAAATATCCCAAAAGTATTCATCTTAAGTTAAATTGAAGACTGTTAGATTATTAACTGAAAATGAAATACCCTAAAAAGTTGTACAAGAATGAGTCAATAGTCTGGTTGACTTGTTACTGGGTTGAAGATAGCGCTTATTCAATTTCAATCTTTTCCCTATCATACTGGTATTCTTTACTGTTATCTAATACATTTTGTATCATTGCTAAATAATGCAGTTACAAAATATAAGTAGAGTCCATTTGTTTATAGGGATAGTTGGCGTCTTGCAACTGATCTACTGGTTGCAGAGACTCGAATGTTGGGAAGAGTGATCATCTTTGTCCAATGAAATCATAGAATATCTTCATAAACTAGTGTGGGTAATCTGTCAGGAGGTTAGAAACTGGAACAGGAACATAGAGACGAATGCACAGAGGAGAATGAGCAGAGAAGGCGAGAGAAGTGATGGTGCAGAATTGCAGCTGAAATTAAATTGTACAATTTATCGGGTATTTATGAATTTTATCGTATTCTATAGAAATTATAAATAGCTTACCCATCAGTCTCGCAACTCTGCACACAGCCCGTATAGTGATGGCCCTCGAATTTGAAATGACCACAATGACTTATCCGAACTATCTCTGAAAATAAATAATTTAAATATTTTAGAATTTTAGACGTTTATAAATAAGGAAAATTTTAAATGAAGCCAATTATTGCATGTTTACATATCTAATACTGGAAATTGAGTTACTCATCGTGAAAAACAATATATTTGGGTGGTAAACGTCGATGCTATTTGTTATTTTTATGGACAAGGGTGGACACTATCTTGCTCGAGTCTTGATAATAAAAACAGGGACAATAACATACCAGTATCCGCAGTCAAAGTGCCCGAATCGAGTGCGCACGTTCGAATAACAAGGGTTTTTGATGTGTTATTTGCTGAAATTATTTTATTTCACTTTCAACTTTGATTGAGCGCCAGCTTTATTGAGTTTTGTAACGATATTTATTCTAAGTATGAATTTCTATTTTAACTTGGTTGTTTGATTTAGTATAGGAGATATCTTGAAAATGATTATTTGATATTAATTCCAATGATCCATTGATCATTTATTG
>LIAE01006345.1:3821-34929 GCA_002287525.1 Diploscapter pachys | reverse complement strand
CACAGTTTTCCCCAAGAAAAAAGAAAAAGTGTAACAGAAATTATGGTTCAACCTAATACAATTAATCTTGGGAATAATTTGATAACCCCCAAAATGAGTTAGAACTGTGGAATAACATCGTTGAAAAACGCTGCCTCGACAATTTTTATTTATACCTCGATATCCGTTAATTTTAATGCAGTGGTCGGCCGGGAAGAGTCCGCTTCTACTTTTCCGCACGGCCAAACAGGGATAATGATAGCTGCTAATCGAGGCCGTCTCCCTTTCCTGAATTACCTGCCACTTCACAGTAGTTCAATTCATAAAATTCAACCTTGCTGCCCAAATCGGCTGTGCTGTTGAATGGGTCCTCACAGGATGCGTTTTCGCCGTCAAATGAGCTGCACACGAAGCAACCGATGCTCGACACGCCTGAATTTGAACAACTATTAAATGTGCAATAAGATATTGTCTATCAGTAATTCTCTGCCTAGGTGAATGAAGATCAGCTTGATTATGATTTTAACTGCTTTTGGTGATCAAATAATTCGGATTTAAATTAGTTTTATTCGAAATTTTTCGCTAAATTATAATTTGTATAGAATGTCAGGTTGGTTGGCTTTTCCAAAATTGCATAGCAATGCCCCTACCATGTAGGAGTGTGACGAAGAGGAGACAGCGTAACAATGACGAGGAGATTCGTCGATATGAGGTTGAAAATGAAGAGGACGGAATGGATGAAGGGCTGGCGAAGGAGGGCGATGAGGAGAAGGAGAAGGGGACGGCACCGAGAGATCGATGCTCCATACGAGAGCCCCGCGGACTCGGTCTCGATGATGGATACGAGCCCTCCTGCAATGTTCCCAGTTAGCAACACTAATGAGCTACTGCAGGTGATAATTATTCGTAGAATTGTTGTCATGTGTAGGCCGAATGAAAGTGTAATTTTCATGCCAGTTGTTGAGGAAAAAATATGTTCATAGGAAACTTATATCTACATTTTCTATAATATGAAAAATAATTTTGGACTGAGAAAAGTATTGTAACACAGCTCTTGTATATTTCAAAATGAAGTCGCATTTTCATATGATTGGTATAGATGAAATTTAAATGGATAGATGTCAACAGATCGTAAAAATTTATGTGAATAACTTAGAGTCCCCAAGCTCCGCCTCTTTGCAAAAATGCGTTTTGGTAGAAGCCGTGGTGTGTTGAAAGCAGAAATTTGGGAAGGAAGTACCCTTCCAACCCAAAACCTCTCAAATAGCACCATCTAGTTGGACGATAAATCTGATAAAATGGTCCTGTGCAAAAGATCAGGTTAAAATGCCCGCGCACAAGCAATATTTCGCTTACAAAAACGTGTTCATTTTGGATGATGGATTTTTGCGATTTTCTGTTAAGGACTTTTTTGAAGCTATTTTTTCTTCACAGAAGTCTTATTTACATCCATGATTATCTCTATTTATGCAAACAATGTATCCCGAAATGCTATTTGGCATATCTACTTGAGGACTCTAGAACAGCTATCTTTACACGTTGCAAAACTTTTCATCGACCAAACGCAATTCAACACGTTTGAACCTGAGAGGGCCAGACGCGGCGGAAGTCGACGGATGAGAGGGACAAAACCGGTGATTCAGCCTGAAAACCATAAACTATTAATAAAATTGAAGATTGTAGAATAACTCGGAGCGTCGAAACAAAGTCATTTGCGACAAATAAGGAAGAAGAAAAAGAATAAGAAACAGCTTGATGGCTTCAGGCTTCAGATAGATGAGGAGGGCAGAAGGCAGAGACACGGAGACGGCCAATGACAATGGGATTTGGCCTGCTCTTTTATTAGCTTTTAGCCTTGCTGCTCTGCAGCTCGACTGCATTGCTGCATGAGCCTGTTGAACGAGAGATGCGGATGCAGATGCAGATGCAGGCAATGCGGGACGTAGGGCAAAGGGGGAAGCAAGGCGAATCCAATGAAATACTCACAATGGCCACCACTAAACACGGATTTTTAATTACACAGACCTAAAGGATGCATCGCAAAGAGAATGGAATCCGGGAAGGGGGAGAGAAGACGACAGATGACGTAACAGATGAAAGAGAACATATGAAAGTGCGAAGGAAAAGAGAAGAAGTCAATTAGAAGAATGAAGGATGCCCATCGTGAGCTATAGAAGATGCCTGAATGCATCAGCTGAGGGAAGGGACAATGAGCTGCGACAAATTAGAGTGAAGGTAAAGAGGAATAGGAAGAGGAAATGGGAACAGATAAATTGGATGATCTAAAGGGGGGAAGGCGAGTCAAAGACTGAATCAAACGAGTCCGCTAATGAGACATTCAAGATTCATTCGGAGAAATGAATCAACGCGTCTAAGATGTAATCATAGCTACAGAGATCCACATACATTTGTGGATGACGTGAGAAAACAGAATATCCGTTATCTCAAAAGAAGTAATCTGAGCTCTGAATATTTGAGTAGCCGCCAGCTTGCGACAACAATCGAGTTAAACGCTACTAGTAATCGATAAGAACAAAGCAGGGAAAATGTGAAGGAATGTCGAAAGACCTGGAAGAGGATATGATGAATGTAATGGACCCTGAATGAGCTGCGAGACAGATAATAGTCGGACATTTTGGGGGTGGTTGGGCGAAAGAGCGAGGAGAACGGGCCGACTGCCTAGATGCTGGATGCGGGTGGGTATGACTCGAATCAGGCTCAGATTGAGCTGGCTTCCATCTTTCAAAAGAAGACGTAGTCAAGGAGACATGTCAATTGACTGGATGGGAGGATTCGCGATTCGCGACAATGGCATCTCATAAATGTTGTAAGCAGATGCACAAAAGACTGCCACAGCTTTCGACAAAGCGACTAAAAGTTCGATCACAAAACAAATACTATCCTTCTTGACGAATTGGCGAATAACACCAATTTAGATTGCAGAAAAATAGTCATATTTCTTTTCGAAGAGACGTTAAAATTATGAGAATTTTATTCCTACGAAATTATTTCTTAACGTCAATATGTAAATTGTTCTGAAAGGTAACACAATGAAACAAATGACTTGCCGTACTACCTTTTTTAACTCTTAATATAAATGTTAAAATTGGAATTTAGGTTCAACCCTTCCTAATAATTATTCTCATGTCTGCCTCTAGGTGATTTTGGAATTCTAAATTAATCTTTGCATTTTTTCGACTCACAATTTTGCATGAGTCATTTTGATCTAGAGAGTCCATAAATCATCGCACGCTCACACGACGAATAATGGAATTTCCTCTGCTGAAAAGAGACTTCGAAACGGATAAAAGAAATAAATATAGAGTTAGAGTAGATCTGCTGCAGATACAAGGGAAATGAGTTGAGAGGTATATCGGAAATGGGGAACGGAGAGGGGAATTGCAGAATTAAATAGTTCGAATTAAAATGAAGATGGAAAGGGCAAAACTCGAAATGGCGTGAGTCAATGGAATTTATAGGCCAGAGAGGATTAAAGATCAAACTTATCTAAAGTTAAAAAAGACAAATTTGATGACTATTGCCTAAATTGACCAAGTTGAACAGGTTGAACTAATGAAGCGATGAAGCGTCGCAGTAGCGGGAAAAGTCAAAGAAAAGGAAAGGCAAAGGGGGAAGGGGCTTGAGAAGAAAGGGGGGAAAAAGAGCTCAGGAGGCAAAAGCAGAAGCAAAAGCAGCCTCACACTCACACGCTCACTGCAGCTAGAGGCCGAGACAGAGGCAGCAATCAATACTGATGCAATGCATGCCCAGGCAGAATGACTGAAGGAAGAAGAGAAGACAAGCAGAACAACAACTCAAAGAGAGCAGGGAGAAGTAATGAGGGCTGGGGAAGCGAGGCAGAAAGGTGTTCAGGACTAGGGACTAAAATGGAGATGTGCAAGGAACGAACGAAGGAATGACAATTCGTGGAAGGGGAAACGCTGACAGAGATGTAGAAAGTGGCAAAGGATAGAGCAGAGAGGTAGAAGGCAAGGGGATTGGGTTACTCTCCGACTGCAGCAGGTCTCACACTTATCCCTTCCCCTCTACGCTATTTCATCTTTGCTACTCTCCAATTCGAACTCGCTGCCCCTTTCCAAAATTCGCCGACTGCGTGAAACTTCTTTCTCGGTCTGATCAGAAGTAGAACGCTATCTTTTGTCATAGAGCTGCGAAATCTCACACCTAAAATTCCAAAGAGTAAAAGCTTAGGGTCGTCTATCAGTAGAAGAACCAGATCGATATCTACCAGAGTCAGTAAAAATCACGTATGATCTAAGCTGGCTGTGAAGTCAGAGTCAGCTAATCTTCTTATGTGAGAGACAGAGCAGCATGGAGTGTGGCAAGACGCCAGCAGCTTGACTCATGAAATATTAATGACTTTAAACTGGATCGAATGACAGCGCGACTAACAAAGACCCGATCAATTATTGTGTCATGTCACACACTCGGAAATAAGTCTGATCTGATTTTTTATGAGATGAAAAGAACTTAGAATTCAGATTATCACCACTTGTGAGCATATTTTCTCACTACTCTCTAAGACTATCCAAAAATGTTATAAGGCATGTGACATAGTTGATTAGAATATAGGGAGATGAGGTTTGATATGAAATAAAAATCTTGCATTTTGGTAGATAAAATAATTTATCTAAAAGCATAATTCTTATTCATTATCTCAGTAGCGAATAAATTGAAATTTTAGAGTTTCATCATACTTTTTTTGGATAATGTATCTCTTATGCAAAAAATAACGATAGAATATGCGTTTGTTAGCAGTTTGACCTATAAAGTATGGTTACGTTAATTTGATGAGGATAAGTTAGAGAACTTGCATGAATTAAGATTCTCACAATGTAAAAGGCTAATTTTCATTAAGTCTAACTAATTCGAGTGTGATATTGAATAAACTTCCCCGATACTTTTGTGCGATAATGAGTTTCAATCGAATATAATTACTCATAAATTTCTTGCACAACTAATGAGTCTGAGCTGCATGAATATTAAGAAACGGAAGTCATAAATGGGTTGCTAGATCTTAAAAGATGATTGATATAAAGACGAGGGAGATTATGAAAGGAATAAATGATGGAGTCACGGCTATATAAAGAAAATTCATCTAAAAAGAGCAATCTACACACAACCTAACAATAAGAAATAGGATCTTACTATAAATTTTGAGGAAAAAGTAATAGATTTCTGAATCGTTATAATGCTACGTAGTTTGGAGAATGTTCCGCCTTCATATTCAATTCCCTTCGAAGGCGCTGCTCCTTTCTCCATCCCATACTTCACATATTTCACTACCAAATGTTCACTTTCGGGCTGTTCAAATTGCCCCAAAATTACATACACAAAACCAGCAAACCAGCCATCAAATAAGAAAAGCAGTTATACACGAAAAACGAGTAACGAATGAGTTTGAAAAAGGCTAACGGAAAGAAAGGAAGGGAAATTCGATGGGAAGGGGAAGGGAAAAGCTGCCGCCGCAGGACGAGGGTAAGGGGCAGGAAAGGAGAGAGGGGGAAAGGAAGGTGAGGGCAGAACTACGCCAGGACGCGAAGCACGAAGGACGGGAAGCAATTGAATAAATGGACGAGAGAAACTCGAACAAACGGCACATTGCACAAGCACATTGACGGAAAAGGTGTTGCTCGAGGAGAGAGGAGAGGAGAAGTGATGACGTTTATTCGATATTTGGACTTTAGAGCATAACTTTTGTACTGGAATATGAAGATTTGTTGAATGCAGGCTTCCTTAAGATTTACCCGCCCCCGTCCAAAGCGTGAAAAAATGAACCCCTTTCCATCCAAATTTTCAAATACTCACTCATCTCCGTCCCATCTTCAAAAAATTAAATCAGCTCCTGTTCGTCCCCGTCCCAGAAAAACTAAATTTTAAGGAAGCCTGGTTGAATGTTGACGATTTTCAGATTTCATCGATACGGTAGATCTTCTGTGCAGGTGCGAACCTGAAATGCACGACGTTATGATGAAACCCTAGCAATAAGTCAACATACCATCCTTCGTAGCTTACAGTCTCCGGAGAGACATCGTAGTGATAATGGCCTCCGTCACCCTGATTCGGGCTCGAATAGCAGTGAGTATGTTCAAGGCGTAGCCTGCAGAAGATGAAATCTGAGTTTGCATTATTCTCCAAAGCAACTAACTTGTGGCCTGGGTCGTAGGAATGAATGACAGAGACATTGACAAGAGGGCCAGGCATCTCGAAGAAACGCAACCATTCGTTTACCTGCAGCAAGACTTCATTAATTTCACAAGGGAACCCTTTCAGGTTCCGTCGAATTTCAGGACAAAAGTAAGCGCATTTGAATATGTAAAAAATGCTTAGTGGGATGATGCAACCTTTTCAACAAAAACGAATACCTGAAGCAGGTGGCTGATCTTCAGTAAGCTTCTCAATACAAAACAGATTGCAGAAATTAGCATGTATGCGATTTTCAATACAAAGAAATTGGTTTCCAAATCCAGCCACCTGCTGCAGATATTCTTTTTCGTTGAAAATTTTACACCAACCCGATCGGAATTTATCGTAGTTTTGATCGCCTTATCAAAGTTTTTCACCTCCTTTTCATGTCCCCAAGCACAACTCGGAAAGTCGGGCATGACGTGGATTTTCGCCTTTCCATTGTCGAGAATGAAGACCCCGGCCATGGACACGGGCGTGTTGCCGAATTTGGTTGCCAGTCCTTGTCGAATCGTCTCTGGTAGATTCTTCTTTCCAGTTCGAACAGAGCATTTGAAGTGAACTTGAAAGGAATGCTCTTTGAATTCGTTTTCAGTTTTGCTCTGTCATACCAACATCGCTCGATCTATCGTTCGGTTTGCTGATCGCGAGATTCGCCAGCAGATTGAACGTCGGCTCGCTCGTTCTGCTCAGTTCGTATCCCTTCTCTGTCGATTCGTCAATTTTGATGACTCGTGTTTCGAACTGCAATAGTTAAATCATGCGTTGAAATTGAATGAAAGCTTATGAAGACCAGATTAAAATCGGTATAGTTCGAACATGCTAAAAACGGCCCATAGAAAAAGACTAGTTTTCTAAGAAATAGTATGAGGAAGCAAGAGAAGAAAAGAAAACAAAATCGGTATTCCAGTCTTTTTCTAGGAGCCGCAGTTGCAAAATGGTGGCGCGATTTTCTATAGATGAATGATGTTATTTGATAAAAATCATGCCACCATATTGTATAAAAAAAAAAAACGCGTGCAGTCCATGCTGTTCCGCCGTCATATTGCTGTTGCCATCAGGTGTCTTATCATCGCTTTCATCGTAATAATCTAACCTGATTCACTGCACAGTTTGCATCAGCAACCATCTCGCAATTCACCCCAATAATTGGCCAAGGCCCTGCTCCAGGTCCCATAACATGTCCATCTGGTAACTGACACACTTCAGCAATTTTCTGATGATGTACAATAATTTTATCAATCACTCAACTAAGATCTGTATTACTTCGAAGCTGAATTGATTTTCCTTTCTGACAACCGGGTAGATATTCCCAGGCCCTCCAACCTCGGCAATTCTCATGTCTTTTCCGAAACCAGTCGAAGTCATTTCGAAAGGAGGCTCACTTGTATCTGAAGCATGCGCACAAATTTGTGCGTTTTCTCATGGGAAATAATTCATTACCAGGGCATTTGACGATGTCTACTTGAACATGTTGGAAATTCTCTCGCAGAGAAGTCTCAAAAACCTGAAAACATTTAACTTTTTGCTCTTAACATGAATTTTAGATGTGTATCATATTTAAGACTGTTTAGCCTTTTAAAATTGAAAACTAGGAACGGAATTAACTATTTTTGCATCAGATTTATTTTTATGGCGAGAAATCACAATAGCTATTCCGAATCTAAACACTCTGGTTAGGAACTGGGAAAGGTTTGAATTTAAAACAAAAATCAGAAACAAAAGCGAAGACAAAGATTCAATTTTTCTAAACACCAAAGTCAACGTCGAACAAGAACCTCGGAACCCTCGAATACAAAGCTTTGGCGGTTTCTCTCTCTGATGATGTCGTACCTGTTTGAGTTCATCCAGAGAAGGAGTATGACATTCGATGACTGCAGACAGAGCTGAAGAGCAGTCCGGCATTGGAGTGGAAATGAGAGACTAATAAGGAATGAAATGGGAATTGAAATGGAGAATGAATGAATGGTCAGTGGAATGAAGAGAAAAGATCGATAACTGTCCAATTGATATGGCAGAAATGTTGAAATAGAGATGCAGAGAATAAGAGGCGTGAAGAGGTTGACCGATTGGCTGGCAGCAAACAAGCAAACATTGAAATTTATCATTGAGCGTTCAAATAGTTTGGAAAATTAGTTCATTTAGTTAGAAACTGATAATTTTCAACTTTAGATGTACGGTTTAACTAGGGTAAAATTCAATCAGATCAAACTCTGAAGCGAACGATCAGGCATTTCATCATCACAATATTACATCAGCAATATTTTATAGTAGAAAACTAAAATCTTGTAATCAAAATTATACCAATTTATTTAATTTCAATTCATCAGTTGGTATCTAAATTAAATGAAAAAGTTGATAAAAAACCTATTTTTTTCTAAAAATGGTATTTTTAATTATGCCCAGAGATGTTGGTGGGTCAAAATTTTAAGACCCAACCCCATTCGACCCGAAAATTTCGGGTCGGATCCAGATTAACACCCTGATTATGTCTACTTAGATGTTGCTCGCTTATTGAATATTCTGCCGGAAACTTGAATTTTAAGTTGTGAATGGATTGTTTTATTTTGATCGTAAGGTGCATCGAAAGTAAACAAAAGAAACGACTATGAGAAATGGGGAAGCAGACAGGAAGACCTTATCACAGCTCGTATTCAGATCGATGCATTCGTTCCTGGCTCTACACTTATAATGCAGTCAATGCATTGCTCATTCCGGTCATTGCAAAATCATTCGCAAATCTTCGTTTGTCCACTTCACATTTCGACACATCTAATCCATCGACTTTAACCTTATTCGAATTGGCAAATTCACCCAGCTGATGTACCATTGCCTGTCTCATTCACTGTTAGCTGTGCAAGGATGACAGACAACCCAGCCTTCCATCATCATCAAGAGGATGAAGACGCTCCTCGCTCACCCAGTCCCATCACGGTTCAACCAACAGCTTCTCAAACTGGGTACAATAACTAGTTTTATCAGGATCAAGAATAATTTCTGAAATTTTATTTTACCGCCTAGGCAAAAATCATTCCGAAGCTATTTCTTTTAATTTGATTCTGCTGCTTTTAGCACAGACGACATTTCGGACGTCGGAGGCGTGGTTATTAACGAGAAGCCGCCCAAATGGTCCTGTTACGATAAAACGTGCGACATCTTCGGCAATCGACAGGGGGCTTTCATCGAAGCTCTGCGGCCTCTCAAAGTCCAACTCATTCAAGTAGGTTGTTTGGAAGCGTCACAAAGGAAGGATATTTGTTCCAGACACAAGAAAGATTAATGATTCTCTCACTCGAATTGGATAGGGAGCTGCACAAGAAGCATGTCAAGGAGACTGCCATAGTGGTGATAATTTGATTTAAGTTTACATAGAAGGAGATTCGTATATTTTCTTTGAAGATATAATTTGACCCATATTTCAGGTCAAAGAGGCAGTACAAGGACTCAACAAATTGATGAGTGAGTTTATTAGACGGCGATGAGATTATATAAAATTTGACATGACTGAAATTCAAAGAGTGATCCTTGGAAATTATCAGGAAAAACATTACAACATATCCGTGGTTAAAATCTCCTTTTTGAGTAAAACAAATATTGCAGTGCACGACCAGCTGAACATCTACCCGGAGGAGGCAGAGATGCTGCGGGATGTGGCTTATGATCTGGTTGCTTTGTGGAGGATTCTCTATGAGTTGAAAGACAATTCCTCGCAGGCAACTCGACTTCGATCCAACACCAAGAACAAGGATGTATGATTTCGAAAATTTCAGAGCAATGAAAAGTTGAAACGTTTGAAAATTCAGAGTCATATCTTCATTTTTTATTTATTTAGCTTTCTAAATCGGTGTAGAAATCCAAGTGATTTTGTCTCCGGAATTGAAACAAAAATCGACGTTTTGAATATCATGAAGTCGAAACGCCACACAGTTATGATAGACGATCCTTTTATCATAGTAGAATTTTAGGAAACAGCTGCTCCTTCATCGACCCACAGTCAACAGCCACAGCACCAAGTGGTTCATAGAGATGCTGCAGGAAAGGAGTTTGCAGATGCAAAGGTTGGAGTGTCAACTGTTGATGAGGTTGGATTGAGATGATGATGAGAGCATAAAACTCTAAAAAAGTAACTATGAGAAATGATTGAATTGCAGCATTCGCTGAAAGAGAGAATCGGAAGAGTGAATGAGACGCTCGAGAAACTCATAAAGTTCATCGACACGAAGACGCAGCGCAGGTGGTGGCTCAGAGACGTCATCAGCTTCTTTAAGGTAGGGCGATTGAATCACTACAACTAAAATCGACTATTCTTTCAGCTGGCAATCAAACTAGCCCTATTCATTTCTGCAGTTATCTCAGTTGTCTACCATTCCGAGCAAACATATCCTATCATCACTCTCGTCATTGCAATCGTTCAAGGTAATCAATCGTGTTTGAAAGAGTGTAGACATTTTTTTAATGAAATTTCTCGATATTTTTAACCGTGTTATGCATTTGAGGAGTGGTAGATATGCTGGACCAGTACTTCATCAAGAATCTGGCTCCAGACCAAATCAAACTGTCTGCAATTACGGGTAATATCGATTTTCGTCATGAACTTTCTAATAGTTTTATCATTTTTGCAGCTCTGACAACGAACAAAGTCGGAAGCCTCACGAAGTCAACGCTTGCTTGAGGATCTCGTCGATTACGTTATTCTCATACGGCCCAATAATATTCGCTAAAATGAATAGTGTTTGGAATGAAAAGCATGTCAGAATAAAAGTTTTTAAAAGTTTAACGAACTTTACAATGAGTTTGATAAAGAAAAGTCCTATAATATGCAATTATACTTCTAGTCTATATACAGTGGCGATCAAAAGCTTGGAGCAATCGCAATTATAAGTTAAGCCCACTACTCCTACAAATAGTAAACTTTTTTTTATCTTGTAGGAATTTACGATTAAGTGAGCCGAATGTGTACAAATTTATGTCTAAATCAGATTACAATTTGAGGATGTAGCAAACTTAATCGTAATCGTGATTGTTCCAAACTTTTCGCGACTATCGTATTTCAACAATTATTCAAGTTAGAACAAGAAGGTCTTATTTAGTTCTTATATGTTTGAAAAATTCCTCAGAATAAAGTCTTATCCCTTCCAACTTCATCCGAACTGTTCTACAGTCAGATGAAAATAAAGAAAATAAGAAAATGAAATGCAGAGGAACTTGCTTGCTTGATTATTTAATTAGTTATTCATCATTAGCTTAAAATTGCCAAATTTCCTATGAACGAATTGTATATTCTGTTGTTGAAATCCCTAATTCACCACCTAAATGTGTATGAAAACAATAACAAAGCGGGAATGGAAAAATGGAGCTGCGTGCTCAATTCCATCATTTCGTCATTTGGGTTTGTTTGTCCTGGCTGCAATCCTCTTCATCCGCTTCAATTGACAATGACCATCTCTCTCCCCTCTGCCAATTCCCTTGTTTCAGCGTCACTGACTGTGTTTGGTCAGCTACTTGTCGCTTACATAAAAGCCCCTTTCCATTTCCGCTGTCCATTGGCAATTTTGTTGCTTTGTTTCAATTATTCCGAAATTCATGTTGCTACTTTTTATCACTGCTACTTTCTGCATTTTTTCAACTTGTCAAGCAGGGAATCTTGTCGATGATTGGAATTGCACTAGGTTAGTCGTTGAAAGTTAAATTATTTAAAAGCGCAACGCAAATAGTAAATATGACAGTCTGAAATAAATAGTTGCAAAAGTTGCGTAATTATTTGCAAGATAGGATAAGGTATGCTAGAGAACAGATGTGTGCGAAGCTTTGATTTGAAAATTTTCGACGTTGAATTCAATTTTTTAAATCCTTTGAAGTCGAATTTATTCGCAATCGAAGTTGTTTACCTTTGGTAGGGAAACGAATCTTTTCCCATACAAGTTTGTTTGCGACAACTTTTTCAAATTGCCGTAAAATTTATAATCTAACTACCATCATCATTATGCAATCAAAAATTGAGAATTTTAGGATCGAAACACAAGGCGAAAATTCCGGATTGGTAATTTTTTTTACATTTTTAATGTTTTATTTTCATAAACTTGAATATTTTTGCAGATAGTATTCGATTACAACTCAATAGCCTGTGATAATATGTTGAGTGATGAAGCATGTGCCGCCTTATTCAAAGGAGCTGGAAATGATCCTCCAGTTGTTTCCAACATAAATATGCCGCGACCATTGAGTTGCTATGGATTGGTAAGTAGCTGAAGTTGCCGAAACGAATACGAGAAATATAAATGTTCAGGAAAGAGGAAAGGGAATCAGTCAAACTCAAAAGAACATGGCTATTCTAGCTTGTCCCCGATACTGTGGTTATTGCTGTCAAACGTAATAATCTTACACATTATAAGAACAAAATTGTTTTATTTTATTCACAAATTAAATTAAACCAAAGATGTTTTAGAGCTGCATACACCTGCAAAAATATAGTCAGTAAGTAAATTTATTCAAATATCTATCAAAATTTTGCATATTTAGCGATAAAAATCGATTGTTCAAAGGTGACTCCAGACATGTGTCTCGACGCTGAACTTCGACAGAAAATCGCTGATTATTGTCCGGCGGTTCGATTTTTGAAAAATATTTTTTAAAAGAATTGATAGTTTAGAAATGCGGAATGTGTTTGATGAATGGATGCATCGACGTTGAACCCTCTTGCCCATTAGATCCTAAGATCTGCAGTGACATAAGGATGCAAGATTTCGTGAATGTAAATTTATGAGTTATTAGGAATGATTGGCATTCGAAAATTTAAGACAAATTGTCGTCGTAGTTGCAATAGATGCGATATTCAACCTCCGACTGATCCAGCTCCTAACAATGGAAATAACAACAATAACGGAGGAATTGTTCCTCCTCCTCCTCCTCCTCCTCCTCCTCCTGTCGGCGGTTGTACTTCATACAAGCCGGATACTTCACCTCACTGCGCTAAATGGAATCTGGTAAATTATTGATATGCCAAATGAATGCGTAACAATTTAATAATGATTATTCCATTCTAGAACAATTTCTGTGCGAGCACATTCTACACTTCTGAACAAAAGAAGCAGTGCACAACTACCTGCAAAATCTGCTAAAATCTCCGAAGCAACAATCATATCCTACATTCCATCCTTCGTTCAAATCTAGATTTATTATTTAGTAACAATATGTAAAATATATGTACAAAATGCAATCTAACAATTATTGAATGAAAATAAAGATAATGGAATGCCAGAGAAAAATAACCCGTAAGACAGGAATTCAAAAACGAAATGAATTCACAAGCAGTTCTGAGATAATGAATTTTTAATACTTGTGATAAAAATAAATAAACGAGTAGATTCATGAACTAACTTTTCAAAATAAAATAGACGTTATTCGATATGATGACTCAGTAATATTGAAAGAAATTAGAAGAATTGTAAGTTTGTTGATACTATTTTCACACACAATAAAAAACGATACAAAATGATAACAAGTGAAGTCTCTACTTCTATTGAGACGCAGGAGGTTCGATGCCGACTAGATTGAATGCAATAGCCTTGATTGGCGTCTTGATCTCGACTCGTCTGGATCTCCAGTCATCCTTCACATTCATCCAGCTTCCACAGCTCAGCAGCAACCGCATCAAATGACCCTCGTTTTGCGCTTCTGGATGGATTCGTCCGAAATCGAAGTCTCCCTTTATATTCGGAGGTAGCACCTAAACATTTGCTTGTTATTTCACAATTTATGTCTATTTTAACCTGTAAGAATTCCAGGATTCCTTCTGTTGATATTTCAGTAGTGCAGTTGTACAGATGCAGAGTGTGAACGAAATCGTTGGAGTGTCGACCTGTCCAGTGATGAAGAAGTGAATCTGTCAGCAAAGGCAAATGGATCAGTCCTCGGGGTTGAATTCGAAGAGAGCGTAGAGAACTGAGCGGCAGAAGAGTCTGAAACAGATAGTTTCCAGATATAGCCAAATTTTCAATTTGCTTGTAATTCGATTCCCATGCTTCGCCCTCACATAATCATTCTTGCTAAACTAATGAGTTTCCAATTTTAAACAATTAGAATAAAAGCTGTTCGAATCTCGAATTTCAAAACTTTCGAAATTCGAATCCAAAACTCGCATTAGATTTGTCGAATCGTAAATTTTTCAAAATTATAGCGAAAATTTAGATAATTTCAAATTGAACCATGAACAATGTCATTCTCAATCTCAACATTTTCTGCTAACAAAATGGTGTCATAGCTCGTTTCCAACTTAGCTCCTGCATTCTCCTTCACTCATCCTCTCATCCCCAGGCTGTCACGTAAGGGGAAGGGTGCAATGGGGGAATGGAGAATGGAAGGAATAGATGACAGCCGATGACAGCATCTGATAGGTTGGCAGGCAGCATGTCTAAGTGTCTTTGACTTAGACTTAGACTCAGGCCAGCAAACATTCTCTTTCTGCTTACTCATTCCCTTAGCCTATCCGTCTGTGTTCTTTTCTACTAACCTTATCCGAAATGAGTGAACTGTTGATTGTGCAGAAATCCAGGGAAAGCGATTCAATCGGCATCGAGCTCAGAAATTTCACCCATTCAGATTCTTCCAGGTCAATGCGACAAAGTGTTAGGGTGACTGATACAACAGATCTGAAATAAGATTAATTATGAGCGTGATTGTAAACTAATGAGCAAAAATTATTTATATAAAAGGTAATTAATAGACCTTTACATCACTAATTATAACCCTTTGAAAATATTTTCGAAAAAAGCTGGATTTGGCGTAATGATTAGCGCAAGCATAGTGAAATGATGAAATGGTTTTTTTTCTTTCGGGACTGACGAAATGAAGGAAAAAATGATGAAACGCAATAGTAATAATTGTAAGAAGTTGTGTGGAAAGAATAATTCCGTAAGTTCCAGGCTTGTTAGCGGATCGGAAAATTTGCGATCCGATCCGATTCGACGAAATTTTCAACAGTAAAAAAGTCTAATCCGATCCGATACGTCGGATCGAATCGGATACAACAAGCTTGGTAATTTCGACATTTAGCAATACGTTTCACACCAAATTCAATCTGTCTCACTTTAAAATATGCATTTTTTCATTATTTATTTGTTCTACAGAAAAATGTATCTTTTTTAAAGTGATGAAATTTCTGAGGCTTTATAAGATCTAATAATTTGTGTATTGGTGTACAAAGTTTTTTTTTTTCCAAATGAAATACTCGTGGAGGGAGAGGAGTGGCGAATAAGCGCGCGGGACCTTGGCATTTCTTTTTCTCGCCATTGTCTTCTCTCCCTCAATTCAACTACCCATCGACTATCGACTTGAGGCCTTCCCTCCCTGTCTGTGCGTCTTTGATTTCTCTAACCTTGTCTCATCCCTCTCCTCTTAGAGCTAGAACTACTCTCACCGACACGTCCCTTCCACGAGCGTTTCAAAATAAAAACATGGTATAAAAGTTAATAGTTTAAAAAAAACATATAGCTGATCTTCATCATAAATATTCAGATTTTCTGACTTTTTTATTGTCGTGTTGAAATTCAGATCTTTTTTCGACATAATATTTCAAACTATTTTGGAAAACAGCTGGTATGCCGCTCCTTATCAATTTTACCGGCTTATTTGTACGAGTTCTCCACCTTTACGAAATTCTATGCTCGACAAAACAGCTCTATTTAGGTGTTAGAAATGGAGAATGACACGTGCGAGCTGGAGGCAAGGAAAGTGTCGTTCACAGAGAAAGAGGGATGATGAAATATGAGTAGAAATAAGCAGATAATGTAAAGAAGGAGAAGAAGCATATGAATGTGAATGTGTCAATCTGCGCATGATGAGAAAAAGAAGATTAGGGCATTTGAAGGAGGCTCAGCTGATAGAATGCAACTTGCATACAGAGTTTGAATGACGGCGCGTGGTTCGGTGATTCGAGCGAGCTGTTTGCGATGCGATTCCGGGAAGATGGCGCCACATTTGGCTGCAGAAAATGGCTGCATTTGGACTGTTTGGAACCTCGCCAGATGAATGTCAATCCAGGCAAAGAAAACAGAACGTAAACAGAAAAGTGCAAGCACTGATAAAGGAAATTGATGGAGCAAGAGAACAGCTGTCAAAATGAGAAGTAATGACGAGTGACTAACCGAAGACGATTTAGTTTGGACAGGAGACCTTGAACGAATTCGGAGTTAATGCAGATGCCGTCGAAAGAGAGCTTAGAAGTCGACTCAATCTGAAAAAATAAAGGATAAGTTTGTTCTTATTTACAAGATTTCCCTACTTTCCTGAGCTGGTGGTTAATGGCTCGGCTAGGTCCTTGTTCATATTCAGTTTCCTCGACAATCTGCTTGACCTTCCCCTTCCGCTTCATGGTGACTACAATCCTTCTGCCGGACTCCTTTGCCGGCTTCATTTGTATTCTTCCGATCGGCGCAACTCTCTTGCAATTCGTGCGCATTTCGACACTGCAATTTGCCGGTCAAATCTCCGTTTGGAATTTATTTTGTTCGTTTTCACTTTTCGTCAACAAGGAATCTCTTCTACGCATGACGGGCTTATCGCTTATCAGAATCTCTCACTCAGTACTTTCCCTCTCTTCTTGCACAAACAGTTCCATGCTCAACTTGTCAATGTAATCAGATCTGTCACTTTGCTGCCTGACTGATCGCTTTCTCGTGCGTGTTTGTGTGGTCGAAGGCTCGGAGCCGAATGCTCAAATGTCATTCATTGAAATCAAAGGATTATCTGCTTTCCATAATTCTTGTCACTTGACTGCATAATTCAATCACATTGATTGATAGTTATTGAAAATTTTATGGGTGAATCGTAAATTTTATAGCAGAAGTATCGCATTAGAAAATACGAATAAAATTTAGAAATGATAATAAAGCGACTTTGTCTAGCCTACTAGCTTTGGTAAAATAAAATTTGGGTAGCTAAGAAATATCGTGATCATCGTATCATTGTGGCCAAAAATTTAGTACATTACTAATTAGGAAATATCGCTATATCTTTTTTCTAATTTTGAATACGTTATTTATATTCAGAACACTATTTCAAAATGGGGACAATAATCTTTTATTCATGCTACGATATTTCTTAGTTACCTTTAGCTTCAGCCTATTTCTAAATTGATAATGCTCAATATCTAATACGCAAAGACAAATCACGAATTGAAACGGAATCATACCTGAATTCATCGACACTGGGTCTGCCCAGATTGTACTGTTCGACAACCCGGTGTAGTTGTTTGTTGGCTTGTTTGACGGCGAGTACGTCGCCGGTCGACGCCTTCGAGAAGACGTTGATGAGAACGTCGTTGGGCAGGTCGCACAGATGCAGAGCAGGCTGATTGGTTTGAGATGAAGACATGGCAGATCTGAAATAATTCAAATAAGAATTGTGAATAAACAAATGAATGGTTGAATAAATTCGAACGAATTGAATGGATGATTGAAACAAAGAAAAGTCAAACTCGATGAAGTGAGAAGTGAGAGATTTGATGAGCAATCATCGGATGAAGGGGATTGCGATGGACAGACAGATTGAGCAGAGTAGGCAGGCAATTGGGCAACAGTGCACCCAACAACAAAGGACTCTCCACACTCCCGCAGAGTATTACTTATATAGGCAGGAAGGCTTGATTTGAACATTCGAACGTATTTACGAGTCAGCATAAAGAATGGAAGATGATGAATTGTGAATGGTTCTCAAGCGGGCGAAGGCAGAGGCTGACTTGATGAGAATTGACAGTTTGACGGAGGGAGACAAGACTGAAGACGAAGACATTCGACAGTCCGACAGTTGTAGATGGAATGGAGGGAGGAGAGATGTTATTGTGCAGCCAAGTGTGAAATGGATGAACAGAACGAGAAGACGGCTTGCAAGAAGAAGAAGAAGGAGAAGCGGAATCGATACAAATCAAGATGAATAACTACCAGATGAATTAGAATAGAATTTGATGGGATTGGATTTGGAATGAAGATAGAGGGGAGGGATATGAGTGAGGAAAGGGGAAGGAGGGAGGGAGGGGAGGATCAGAAGATAGGCCAGGCCTGAGTTTGACAGATATGATTGACTAAGAAGGGAGAGCAACCTGGAACTGGAAATGACACGAGGGTGATGAGCTGAATGCCAACAAAGGAAGGGGAAAGGAGGAGGGAGGATAGGGGAATTGCAAGTAAAGATGCATTCAGGCATCAGACAGACACAAATGCAGCCATACAGCCAGGTTGTCAATTCTTGCAAACTTCTAATATGTCAAAAGAGAGAAAATTCAAACTGAAAGGCAAAAGGCGAGGGGAGAGGAGTGGAAAAGAGAGCTGTCGGTTGGGATAAAGCAGCGAAAATGGAAGGGGAAAGGGAAAGGGAATGAGAAAGGGGAATGGTGGATTGCCAGTGACAGTTCGGAAAAGACAAGGGGGACTCTCGATGTCTTGTCAAATCAGAATCAGTCACCATTCACTGCAGTCAAAGTCAAATCAGTCATCGGTAATTAGAGGGAAGAAGAGAGGGATTGCTGCCTCGATGCCTTGACTGGGAGGGCAGGCAAGAGCAGTCAAGTGGAAGCTGATTGGCCCTAAGCAATGCAGGCGTCTAATTAGCAACACACACCGCGACTGATAAATAGGTCGTCTACAGATTCTCTTACTTAAAGTGACAGGTATCTATCGCTGAGTTTTCTGATATTTATTTTAGCCAACCATGAATTGAAAGTTTTAGCTCGTAAAAATATTCAGTTTGTGAAGCGTGTTTGTCACTAAACAAACCAAATGATGTTCATGATTTCGCGCACGACTTCAAAGATAACCTTTGAATATAAGGTTTATGAAATTTGTATTGTTAAGTAAATTTGGGGAAAAAACCTATTTCCAATTCAGATGAAAAGTACATTGATTCAAAACTATACGCTAAAGAAAACCACGATATCACTTGAGATTAATGAACCAAAATTTGACGAAAGGAACACTTGATTCTGATCGAATTTGTATTGAAATGAAATGCGGGACGAATCCTCGCGTAATTGAAGTGAAGTGAAACGTGATGCTAACATATTTTGACCAGCCACGGAAATGAAGCATTTTTGACGTTCTCTTGGGGAGAATAAGAAGAAACGAAATGAGAAAATGGAGACTTTAGACGACTCACAGCCCTGTGGTAATTAGGAAAATGAAATGGGAAGAATGGGAAATGGAATATGAATGTGGCATAATGCATGGATCTGGAGAAATACGCAATAGCAATTCGGAAGAAATAATGTAGCAGCGATATTATTGATAAGAAGAGTTTTGAAAATTTGAAGAGAAATGATTTCTAACGGTTCAATTCAAAATAACACGAATCGTTATTCATTCTAAATTAGAAAAATCAAATCAGTCGATCTCGAGAAATAATAAAATGAATGAAACTCAGATGAAAGGCGATGAAGCTGGCAGAAAGGGAATAGAAGTGTCAAGAGCATGAATAGGAAAGGCACGAGATGGGTGGCCTTATAAGGAAATGGAGAAGAGGGAGGGAAGAAATTGTTTGTGAAGTGATATGATAGAGGAGAGAGAGTGATTATGCAAAATGACAAGAGGAAGAGGAGTGCAGTGCAGTGTCAGCAGAAAGTGACAGCTCTCCGAATAAAACAGGCATATTGTACACAAAAACAGATTGGTACAAAGTAAAAAGAATGAAAAATTGTCAATCCAAAAGCGTTAGTCAGTATTTTACGAGAAAAATCAAAGAAGCCGAAATCAGTTTGATCAATTTGTAAACAATGTTATAAAACGATGATAAATTTTGCATGAAATTGCAAAAGTAGAGAAACAAACCACATGGTTACAAATTATAAAAATGGATGCATAAGGAGCGAAATAAATTAGAGAGTCGAACAGAAATGACGCAATCAGTCGATGGAATGGAGAGAGAAGAGCCGAACAGAGATTGAACATGGATAAAGGGACGAAGACAGATAAAGAACATCTGCGAGAGTGAGAGAGCATGGAAGGAGAGATGGAGTGAGACATCAGACAGGTGATAGAATTTGACGGACATAACGACAGGCACGCGACAAATAATGCAAATCGCAACTGCTACTATATTTGAATGACAATCAAGGAATTTGCAAGAAAATGAAGAATGTAGTCACCGATGGCAAGTTTAGTTAAGAATGAGGCAATTAGCTATCCCAGAGAGACTGATAGAAAATTAATAAGTGACATTTGATTTAATTCATATGAATAAATTACACACGTTTGTCTAGATAAATTTTTTAAAATAGATAAACCATCAATATTTTTTAGAAAATTTAGCAGAAAGAATGATAAGATTTGTTAAACTATTCTTCACCCGTAAAAATAAGAAGAAAAAAACTTTTAAAATTATCACTGATAACAAAAGCATAAATAGAAACGTACACGTCTATGTCCGTGCTTGCACGTCGAGCACACTATGCGAATCTTTTGATCTGACCTCCTAGTTTTTCTTTGGCTCCTCCCACTTGTCGCAGAGGAAGGAAGGAAAGAAAGGAGAAAAGAAGAAGAAGGAAAAGTGGAAGATGACTCGAATGACAGTTCTGCCAAAGTGTCAATGAAGTGAATGAATGCAGAGATGACTTTTCCTCCCCTTTTCCTGTCGATCTCCCCTTTCTTCCTTCTTTCAACTAACTGACAGCCTAAACTATATTATTCATAAAGTATCGTTGCATAGAAATCTATCGATTATTTAGCGTATTCAAAAAAGTGTTGCAATAAAATCAAATAAATGTCAAATATCATGTCGACTACACAATAACACCTATATTTATGGAATGTGAATTTAGAGTGACACCTCCAGACACTGCGCTCCTTCGGCTATTCATTATTTCGTTATTCTCCTATAAGTGTGAATGAGAAAATGCTCATCAATACAACCAATCCATTTGAACCCATTACTCTTGTCTTCTTTATGCATCATTCTTCCGACCTCTCCAAATCCATTTGCATTTTCCTTCCTGAAAAGTCCGTCTGCAATAAACCATTCTCCGTTCCCATAATCAGGAGCGGCATCTTTTTCCTTGTTCCTGTTTCCTCCTGATTACTCTTTGTCCTTCCAACTTCGAGGAGTTTGATTGAAACGAGGAAAATGGGCGCCAAGGCAAAAAGTTGAGATTGAGAAAATAATTTGCACAGAGATGATTGGATTGGAATGATGAAACGGAGGAAGGAGGAAGGAGGAAAGAGGGTAAGGTCAAAGGAAGGAGGAATAAGAAGGATTGGTAGTTCCCACACATGTGGATAGATGGGCCATTATAAATACTCATTGATGAATGCGGCAAGCTTTATATTTGGATAGGAGAATGAAGAATGGAGATGAGTGGTCATTCGGAGGGAGTGGTTGCGTAGATCGGAGTGACATAATCGGGATAATGCAGGGATTTATGTAAATCGTATAAAATGAAATACCGTGGATTTTTCGAGAAATGGGTAATCGTCTTTGCATCAAATTTAGGTCCCTTATGACTATGAGATGGATTAATTTTATGGGATAGGGAGTAATTTCATTGCTTTGAATTTCATACTGAATTTTCACATCTCAAAAACTGAATCGATAAATAATTATTCGAGTTCAGATAGGAATACATATGCTCTATAGTTACGCCCTCCACATTCCATCGGATCCTGTAATTTCATAGCTTCTGTTCCTTCCCTTCGATTTGATGTGATCTCTTTTTGCTTCCCGCATCTGCTCGTCCTTTACACATTCAAAGACGAGTCCGCAAATGCGAAGATGCAAAAAGAGCAGGAAGAGACGAGAAGTGCTGATTGAATGTGACTGTCCAGCTGCAGCTCTCAATAAAATAAAGAGCTTACAACAAGAGTGAAATGGAGTTCCGAATTCGATTCCAGAAAAAAAACCTCAGAATTCTTTGGCTTTGGGTTAATTCTAATTTCGAAAATTCTTAGAGAACGACTCCGATTCTGAAGCCGACTTGGAAATTGTTTGAGAAAACTCCGTATCCTCTCGATTTATTCAAGCTGTTTTAACTCATCAAAGTAGGATCTTCTATTCACCAAATGAATAGAAAATGGACATGTTAGAAATGTTTACCTTGTAGTTATTTATTATTTTGGAGCGGATTTATAAACTTGGGAACGGTTTGGAGGCCAACCCCGGACCAACTTCGATAGCTATTGCAATTCCGGGAGTTTGGAATAAATTCAGCCTCCGAAAATTTGTGAAGATCAACTCATATTTCGATTCGGAAAAAATTGAGTACCAATTCCGACTGATTTCAAATTTGAATTTCATTTCATCCCTGGTTCATAAAATTTTGAACATTTTTAACAGGGCTATACAAAATTTACAAAGTTTCGATTTTGAAAGATTCGAAGTCGAAATCGGAATCGGAATTCCGAACAGCGCCGATTCTCGAAATGGAAGTACATATATCAATAAGCACAATGCACGTATATTACTTCAAGCAAATTATTTATTTCAACGAAAATGTGTACAAAAGTAATAAATTAGTTGATACAAATACCCGTGTTTTACACGCTGCGATAAACTGAATCATGAATGAACGACTGCAATTTGACATAAATAATGAGTAACAACAATGATTGCAAATATTCGAAAGAGAAAATTCAAAATCAGTTTTTGTTGAGGAAAACTTTTCGTCTCGCCTTTTTCGACTTTCTCGATTTGCCGAAAATCTCGGGAGCACTTGAGCATAGTGGAACGAATAGATAGCAATTGACGGACCCAGCACTTGCTAAGCAGTATTCATCTGTGTGCGCTGAAAATTAACACATTTTAAAGACCGATGATGAAACTTCTTCGTTGAGATATTAGAAAAACAATAATACGATGAGAAAACTTCGTAAACTTTCTAGCCATGAAAAAGCTCAAGTGTATGCTAACCCTACAACCCTTCATAACTTGTTTGAAAATGCGCGACCGTTTTATCTCAAAAAGTGACCAGTAGCAAACACAATGAACTGAACCTTTAGAGGAAAAGATATACAGAACTATTTTACTTTTAAAATGTGCCAATTTTTTGTATGAAAAATTAATACACTTGTCAACAATTGTTCCAAAAAATCTATATAAATGTTGATACTCACCAATGTAGGAGAAAAATCCAGTCCCACAAATACAATCGAAATATAGTCCTGTCTCTGCTTCAGCAGCCTCTTGTACAGCTCGTTTAGAGCTTTCGGCATCATTAGGAATTATATTCTAAAGTTAGTCAAGTTCTTGTTTTAGGTGAAAAATTTACATTTTGAATGATCGTTCTCAATCGCATACTGTTGCATTTCTCGTCCGAGATGACATTCTCTATACAATTTGGATTCCTCATGCACTGAATTCACATTATTGATTGATATATGAGATAGGAAGTCAAATGAATTTACTCCGTCGTCATTGTTTTCTTGAAGATCCGAATCTTCAATGTTAGAAGGTGAAGGGGGAAGAGATGGAGGATGCTCTGTCCAAACAGGAGATGGTAATGTTGGTGGAGGGGTGAATATATTCATTGGAGGCTAAAGATAAATTTCGGAAAAACTAACAAATTTCATCGATTTAATTCGCTTTAGCAACAAAATAGGCAGAGTGGTTGACAAAAGTTTGAAACAATGAGATATATTTGGTTGTTTCGATCGACTATTTACTGAATCGATATAGATGAAAGTTGAAAATCGGATTGCATATCGGGTCGAAAAGTTGCGGTCCAGGCACGGTTCGGCTGACTTTTCAAATTTTTGGGCCCGCCCGGCCTTTGCAGTTACGACCCTGATTTCAAATTATTTATCGATGCATCCTTCAAAAGCTACAAGTTTCATTCATATCGATTGAGATAAAAGCGGATAAACGAGGCAGATTGAATGTCACGCAATATTTCGAATTATTGGGAGCTATTCACTGCATTTTTAGAGTTAACGAAACGATTTAATTTTATGAAACTAAAAATTGCAGGAATTTTAGCAAAGTTAAGAAAAGCTAAAATTAGCATCTGCAGATTTTCGAAAAGCAGAATCTTATTGAAGGCAATGATCATAGCTTACTATTTTCTGACTGATTTTGACTTTAACCAACTACAAAAATAATTAGTCTTTTGCTAAATCGATAGAATTTAGCATGATGAACTTACTGCGATCGTAGGAGGAGTTGGTAATGTTTGATGTTGAGGAGGCGGGGTCGGACCAAGATTCTGAGAAGGAGCATAATTCGGAGCTGCATAGCTTCCAGCGGATTGTTGAATATAAGGAGGTTGAGGGGCTGAAGGATAAGAAGGGAAGGAATGGAATGGTAGAGCTGCAAATCATAATAATAGGAAAAAACGATCTGTTAATAGACAACCTCTAGCTGCACCGTATTCCTGCATTAGGTTGAATGGCAATTGAGTGTATGAAGATGGAGTAACGAGAGGAGGTAAGGTGGGAATGTAAGATGGAGGCGAGGGAGGATGAGCCGTTGCCTGAAAAAATCATGATTTTGGCAAAAGATTATGATATCAATTCAAACCAAAAATACAAATGCCTTACGCAAATTTTTTCAAAATGTCGATTCCGAACATTTCGAAACCCAGTTTCCGCAGAAAGTTAGTTAGATTCAATTATGATTATGAATACAGCCAGGTAGTCCGAATTATCGTGAACCAATTTGAATTAAATTAGGCAAGAACTCACAATTCAGTGTGGCGAATATGTCTAGAGGGCGCAAAATGGAGTCAAATTTTTGAAGCGAACTTTATAAAGAGATTTTTCGTCATCTAGGTTCATCTCGAAAATAAATCAGTTTCAAGGGGGAATTTCTTTTCAAAAATGCAACCAACCAATAGGTTAACAACTTTCCTTTCTTGCTCTAACTCGAATTCTATTGACAAAAAATGTTAGCAGAAATGGCAACTTAGAAGACGGCTTCTCGACATGTTAACTTTCGATGGAATTATCTATTTCGAAAACGGTAAACAGCGTCAGAATCAGTAAAATCGGGCTTTCAATAGCCCCTCTTTCATTAATTAGACTTCATATTTCAAAACTCAATTGTGTCCTCTAAATATGTATACAAAACTCATTCAAATTGATCAATGACAATTCGATCCACTTGGTTGCATTCCGAATAATAATTGGTTCAACTTTTGACTGCCACTATAATCCCTGAAAAATCAAACATCTTACTGTAACGAGGAACGCTTTTGCAGGAGGTAGAGATGGGTAGGTTTTATAAATTGGTTGGTTTTGATTTGAAGGTGAATCGTATGGATTTTCATCTTGATTTGAAGCTGGACTCGGCACAAACACAACAGGCTGCTGATCGGATGTTCTGTATGGGGTTCTGTGGGCTTGTGGAGGATAGGGTCTGAAAATGTGTTTGCGTGTTTCTCCCCTTTCAATTTCGATTTCAAACTCGATGGGTTGTTGGACGGCGTCAGTCTCGTAACTGTATCCACTGCGCTCCGTGCCGACCAACGGGACTATCTGCAATTGCACACGTGCTCTGTCATGTTTGCACTAGGGCTGTCTCGCTGTCCTTACGTTTCCGTTTCGATCTCTGCCGAATGTCTTGATCCTCTTGGCCGCGAGCATCGATTGCCAGCTCTGTTCCTTTCTGCTCCGGTGACTGCCGCCTTGCATCATCTCCTCGTCTGCTCCATCCATTATTCCATTGCCTGAATCGGTTCACTTTGTAATTCAATCTCCACTTCTCCTTTTGAACTTTTTTCTTCATGAAAAACAACACGTTTACGTTTCGCGGTGGATAGTAAGAGGTGTTAGATTTTCTATTAAAAAAGTCCCTCTTGAAACCATCAACTATTGAAAAATGAGTAAAATTAATTCATCCCTGGTCCGATTTATCATATCGTATTACTTTGATTTGAATCTTCGAAAAACTTAATCGCAACGTCAAAAAGGAGAAACGCACAGTTCAGCTGTGAAGTAGTTAACGATTTCTGGGCCAAACAAACAAAACTGCGAAACTCGTTGAGATGCGGCGCGGCAGGGGCTGAGAGAGGAGAGAAAGGAGGGAAACAAGGCAAACTCGAATGAGAATTGAGACAGAGACTGCCCTCCAAACATTAGCCAGGCTGCAAGAACTGACCACAAGGATAAAGGCTTCTTCTCGATTCAATTACTAAATATAGCACAGTTCGATAGATGCGCACTGGAAGAAAAAAGAAGGGGGGAAAGGAAACAAACAATACTGTTCTGCGACTCGCTCACATAGCGGAAAACGAATTTTTCGACCAATGCTAACAAATTTCCGAAAATTTCGCGTTTTTGAAAAATTTTGGCGAATGTTAAAAGTGAAATTTGGCAAATATACAACAAAATAAGTCGTTTTGTAATGCGCATTGCGCAATGGAATCTTTCGAAGATATTCTATTCAACAAGTCTGACAAAAAATATTGAAAACTAAGACCAGAATTTTCAGACTAGATTGTAGCAGAATTTGCGTGAACAAAATAGAGGCAGTGGACATTTAGGAATAAACTGCTCCTAGAATCTATTTAGATTGAGTTATTCTGAACTAATTCGGCTAAAATTTAAACCAATTTCTGAAAATAGCAAGGAATAAAATCATTCCAAATAGCTTGAATCAATATAAGCAACTCATTATTGAAAGATGACCAAAAATCATGTTTGTGCACAGACTTTTGGTTGCTACTATAGATTGTGAAATAAACTAAATTTGAGTTCGAGAAAGATAAAGATTATGGCTGTTCGGAATGACATTTTTGGAATATGGGACGGAATTTTAGATATACATTTTCGGAACATCGAATGCGAAGCGGAGCGAAATGAAAAATCGTCAAAAATTGTCGGGAACGAAATTTTTCGTAACAGAACAATAGCCCGTACGGCCCTGATGAAGATATATATTTAAAAAAAAATTAAATTATGTCATTAGTATTTCAACTGTCTACTAAGATTTGATTGAGCATTCCAGGAATATCGAAGCGCTGATAGGCGCACAACTTATCGCAGAATAAAATTGGATAAAAATTAGAATTCACTTAGTTAGAATATGGACTCCATTAAGCAGAAATTGAGATTTGCAACTCATAGTTTATGAAGTTCACACCAAACCATATCAAAATGTTTGTACAGAAGAAGACGTTAAATAAATGTACATAAACGTACCGTCTGGAATAGGTTTAGTTTCGATTGGACTGCCATCTCCAATGAATCGGACGATTGTGGAAGGCTTGTTGTTAGCTTGAGATTGGGAATGAGAATTCGATTTGAAAGCCCTGTACAATCGCTTTCTCCATTCTCTGATACTTCGCAGCTCATCGGCATCTGTTATTCGACTTTCAATTCTGAAGCAACTTTTCATATTTCACTAAACAAAATCTAGAAAACGACCGTCTTTGAGTTGCTGATAGAATAGGAGCTGGACTTGTGAGTAAGGTTGGAAAGGGATTTTCTTCCTGCTGGATGCTGTTTGCCTGCCATCCTGATTGATCATCCGCACGACCGTTTTGCGAATCCTGCCGTGCTGGTGCTTGGAAAACTTCCAACCGATCATTTTGCGACGTGTCGAAGTAGTTGTTCAAATTGTCAAGTAGTTTCGTCTTCAGCAGTACAGCCTTGTTGGAGGTTCCATACATTTCGGGAAGGAAAGGATCATCTCGAAGGCGAGGGAAACTGAGATTGTGCCTTGGATGAGTGAGAATTCGGAGTGGAGCAGAAGTTGGAGTTGAAGTTGTCGAAAGGAAGAGAGAGGCCAAAGGCACAACGAGATTACTGATTAGAGCAAATGGCAGAAGGAGTGACATGGAGCTCTGCCTGTGCAGTTGAGGAGTGCTGTGTTGTTTGTGCCTGAGGCAGACAGATTCCATGCAGGTGGGCGTGTCCTTGTCTGCCTGCTGCTGCTTACAGCCCCTCTTCCTTTTCTTTCTCTCCTCCCTTTCTTTCCATAGCTTCAGCTTCTTTATTGCGAAACTATCCAATGGCGGTTGTCAGAGTTCATTGCTTATTCCATTCGATTCGATTCGATTCCATCCTCTTTTTATTCCGAAACAGCCACAAACAACAGATCCCGTCCAAATTCTCGCACTGCACTGCGAAATGTTGTTGTGTTTGCGTACAAATTGACAAAATGTCACACGCCATAAAACGAGAAAGGCGCGAAAAGAAACGACGAATGGCACTGGCGAAATGGGCCGAAAGTCAAGAAACAAGCGAGAAATACAGCAACAAGGCAAGGGACACGAGTTTATTTACTTATCGCGTCCTAATCATTCGACCGTTTCGGTACATTCCTACAAGTTTTTCCCTTCACAGTCGCAAACAATCTTTGATAATCGTCCTCTCCACCCACATCCCTTCCCATCAATCTGTCTTTCAATAGGTAGAATGATGCAGCCCTGCAGCCGTGACCGAGAATAGCATCATCATTGATATGAATTCTTCTGCCCCTGTCTTTTCAACCTATCTTCTGCTGCTTTTTGCCCCTCTCTTCATCACACAATTTTCATAGAATCTTCAGTTTGTCTTCTTCTTCTTCTTCATATCCAATTTCCAACCATCTCCTTCATTTCACGATGCAGTTGCAGCTTGCAGTCCTTCTGCTTACTCTTCTACTTCATCAGACAGAAGCACAACATCGATTCCGGTCAATTCTAATCGAGGTTTGAACATGTTGTTTTGATCCAATGAACCTAAAGCTTCTTCGTTAAAACACTCAAAGATTGAAATTCCAATATGAACTAATGAAAACTTATCGAAGTTAGACCGTTTAGAATAGTCATAAAATTTATATCTTTCTTTATTTCAAGCTTTTCCGATGAAAGAAATTTGGGTTTGTTAGACCAAGACAACACGATAGACAGACAGATTGGGAACATTTGATTGATAGAGAGCCTGTCAAAGAAGGAAGTCGCTCGATTTCTGCAACGAGAACGAAGAACCGAAGGTTGAACCAATACCCGAACTCATCATCCCACCTGCCATCAACCAATCACAGACAACAACATCCACATCCACAAAAGGTGATCCCTGCAGTTCATTTTTCATAAAATCTTTTTTTTAAATTCTAGCTGCTACTACGACAACTAGTCCGGGCGAAGAAGTTGAATTCGGCCGTGCAGATTCAGATAAAGAAGTAGCGGGAAGTTTGGTCAAATTACCAAAGCCAAGTGCCAATCAAACAGAATCCGTCAGTATTTTGAAGAATTCAAGAAAATGCCCTTCATCATTCAGTCATTTTAGCAATCTACCGCTACGAACGAGCATGAAACAAATGAAACCAAAGCCATAGAAGACGAGGTGAATTTAGACGAGGGGTGCACGATTTAGGCCTCGAAAATTTCCAAATTAAAACTTTGTGCACCTCTGATTTGGAAATGAAAACATCAAACTTTATTCATGCCTATTTCAGAAAGGTGTTCTTGTGTTTGTCAGTGAATATTGTGTTCTCGAAAGAGAACATTTTGTGCGGAAATGTCATGGGAACGTCGAAAAAGACGAGGTTTGCTCAATGGTATAATGTTGATGAACTTTTCTTATCAGGTTGACTTCTGCAAAGCTTATCCAGCAGCTTGCACTTCGACTTCCGGTGTCCTTCCAGTTCTATCATATTGCCAGCGATATTACAAGCACTATCCGAGATATTGTACGAAGGACCCCATTCCGAAGACAGTCATTCAGTTTTGCTATGCATTCGAAAGCTTCTGTTTACCGGAATTAGTACCCGCCAAGGTTAGAGTATTCCATTTTCTAAATTTTCAATAGCATATAATTTAGCCAACCTCAACTGCACAACCTGCCCTGCGACGCTGTGAAGATGTTCTACCAGAAGCTAGAAAGGTGTGAGAAAAAATTGGAGGAATTTTCCAATGATCTTTGCAGATTTGCAATCCATTTCCAAGTCCGAAGGACCTATTTAACGTCGTTCGATGCACTAACTTCTTAGTGAATTGCAAGAAATATGTCGACTGGAGTTGAGCATCTCAAAATGCGTGCAAATTTGACGTGAAATGAAATAAATCATTTTCAAAGTTCAGTCTTGTCTGTGATAAAACAAAAACGTGAATACTTACGAAAAGTCTAGCGATATCAATGAATTCGCTTGATCGAAAACAAGGACGCTCACAGGAAAATATTTGACAGATCCGTAAAGTCACACCTTATCTTACAAGGAAAACTATTAATGTGGTACTTGCAGAATCGATCCATATTTTCAGGGAAAATCATTTAGGATATGCTAATCACGAATAAAGGACAAAAATGCTGAGCGTACATCCTAATCCTAGGATTTGGGACCGAGTTTCTATCTGATGTAGCCTTGCTGCTACAGCAAATAATGCCAGAATCAAAACTCGTTTCGTGATTTCGCATCAATGACATTGTTTGTAAAAAGTGCTAAAAAGCTTCACGAAATTTTGTAATCCCGAAAAGCGATGAAATTTGAATAAAGACTCGTTTGAAGAGTTGGATGGCAATTGAAGGAGAAAGGATCATTTTGATGGCTGCCATTATCAAACTGACTAACCATCTGATAGGCAGGGTCGAATAATCTTCTCTGGCACCAACAAACTCGGTATGACGAAGAGAAGGACCGAACTTCACAAGGACGAATGAATGCGTGTTGCAGGTTTACTGACTCTCGAACAGCAAATGGGTAACAAAATCGAGAAGCCGAAAGGGATTGTGAGGAGAGAAAAGCCTGAACATATGCCCAATCGAATCGCCTTCCGAAACATCAACGAAATCGATGCCACAAAACTGCCTACCGGTTCGTGCAGCTGTTGGAATGAGTGCGCAACCGTGCACAATAAACAATCGAAAGATGATCATGGTTGTTAGGAAAACACATCCATTTACAGTTCTTCCAAAGAGACAATGCTTTCTGCGAGTGCTGAGACTGGATCGAACAAAAGACTATCTGCAAATGGAGCAGGAATTCATCGCCAGACAGGTGACCAGAGCTTAAAATTTTGGACATGGAG
>LIAE01006344.1:6997-54702 GCA_002287525.1 Diploscapter pachys | reverse complement strand
GAGACACTTTTGCAGTTGTCCGACCTTTGTTCGGGTTACTCAAAGAACGCGTCTTAAAAAATAGAAAGAGGAAAGATAACAATTAAAAACATATATATAAAAAAGAACAAGTTTTTTCTTTTAATTTAGCTCGGTTCCGATGTCAGCGTCCTGGTGACTGGAGGCAACGCCGCGCAAATCGGCGAACAGGTGGCGAAGGTTCGTATTTTTTTAATGAAACTCAAATATTCCGATATTTTTTCCAGATTTCCGGTGTCAAGAAAGTCCTCGTCGCTCAGGACGACAAGTTGAAGAATAATTTGCCGGGTATTTTATTTTATTTTTAAAGAAAACGAATCCTAATGCAAATTGTAGTGTTCTTTTAGAATTTTATGCAGTATTTTCTTGAAACTTTTCAAAGATGATAATTTCATTTCAATCCCAACTAAGCGGACTTTCCAATAATTTTTGAAAATCTAATTTTGTTCCTTTTATTTTTGAAACTGGCATATTTTCAGAGCGCGTCGCGCCCGTGGTTTTGGCCTCGCAGAAGCAGTTCAACTTCTCTGCCATCGTGGCCGGCGGGAGTGCGTTCGGCAGGGGCATCATTCCGCGCGTCGCAGCCAAACTCGGAGTGTCTCCAATCAGCGATGTTACGCAGGTATTTGAAGATTTCACTTGTGCGAGAACTGGAAGAAAATTATCCTATGAAAAGTATTGATTTAGTGAAATTTCTTGAAACATGACTGAAAGTTGAAATGTGAACTTGTTTTGTTAAGATCCACTCCGAAGACACGTTCACCCGGACACAATACGCTGGAAACGCGGTCACCAAGGTTTTCAATTTAATTATTTTTCCTTAAAAATAAAAATTCAGGTGCAAAGCAGCGCTAAAGTCAAGTGCCTGACCGTTCGTGGAACGGCTTTCGAGCCGGCTAAGGAAGGCGGCAGTGCTGCTAATGAAAAGGGTATTTTTCAAAAACCTCGAATTTTGAAATTGACCTATCAAAAATTATACATATAATTCGTTTAGTCTTTTTTAATGATAAGAAATTTTGTATGTTTCTATTTTTTATCACTGAATCATCAAAAGATCTTCGTTTAATTATTTCAGTTTTTTGAAACAGATAGAAAATTGCTTTTTAATATTCATTTTCAGCGCCTGCGACCGATATCAAAACAGACGCGTCGGAATTCCTCGGCCAGGAGCTGAGCAAATCGGAGCGGCCTGATTTGGCGACCGCAAAAATCGTCGTCTCGGGAGGACGGGGACTCAAAAGCGGCGAGAATTTCAAGGTTCTTTTTTTATTTTTTGTTTAGAAAGCTTGTAAAAAAAACTTCTTACAATTTTGAAGAAACTTCGAAAATGAACTTTTTTACTTGATGCCCTAGAGTTGCTTTGCTCTGAATTTGATTTTCATTTGTGTTTTCTTCGTTATTTTTGTCATTATTTGAAATTTTCATTTTAGCTGATCTACGACCTCGCTGACAAACTTGGCGCGGGTGTGGGCGCTTCGCGAGCGGCCGTCGACGCCGGGTACGTGCCGAACGACATGCAAGTCGGACAGACCGGCAAAATCGTGGCACCGGTAAATAACTTTAAAAAATCTTTGAAATTGCAATAATTTAAAACTTTTCCTATTCTTTATCATAACATTTTGTCGAAAAAATAAATTTATTTTTCTCCTCTAGGGTATAATAATAGAGAATATGGTGTTAGTTAAAAATTGTACAAATTCTAAGAAAGGCTGCCCTTTTTAAATAAAAAAACTGTTTGATTTTAGGAACTCTACATCGCAATCGGCATTTCGGGCGCGATTCAGCATCTGGCCGGCATGAAAGACAGCAAAGTCATCGTCGCCATAAACAAGGATCCGGATGCACCCATTTTCCAGGTTCTGTTTTCTATTATTCTTTTCTTGAAAATGACTAAATTACCACTATTCGATTGAGCAATTTTTACATGATGAGGGATACATTTTCTTGAAGCATAGCATCGAAATACTTTATCTTTTCCTTTATTCATATACATTTCTAAGGATATTTTCAAGCTGTGAATATATTGAAATTAAACAAAAACTGAGATGAATATTTTCTTGAAACATCTTCTTTATATTTAGTTTTCATCTTCAGGTAGCCGACTTCGGTTTGAAAGAGGATCTCTTCAAAGCAGTTCCCGAGCTGACTAAAGCTCTGCCATAAAACCTCGTCTTCCATCGAATTTTATCAGATTTTTTCGTAGTGTAGAATGCGATTTTAACAGAGTTTATTTATTTGAGATAGGACAACATAAGGGTATTTGTAACAATTTTTGCATCGATAAAAGGCATTTCAGGAAGATAGCAAAATGAAATGCCAAATTAAAAAAAAAATAGTTTTCTATGAGTACAATAATGCTCAGATTGTCTGCAATCCGCCAAGACCCGTTTTATTTCTGGATTCCAATAAAGTGATTCGATTTGAAGAAAACATATCTCCAGTGATGCAATAAAGAGCTTGGATATGGTGCAAAAATTAGCAAAATAGCCATGCAGTCATGAAATTACAAGATTTCCAAGATCGTATGGATATTCATGATTTTACAAATGAAAGACGATTGGGAAGTACATCGAATAAATATAAGTAATTTTAAATAGTTATTAAGCCAAGGTTTACCAGGAAGTCATGAATAAACTGATCAATTGGACATGAGCTAAAAATTTTAGTTTTAGATCAAGTGTTCAAAACTCAACTTTTATAGTATTTCTTTATTTCTATTAAACTTTGAGGCAATACAAATATTACGATCTCTCTCGATGTGTTCTCTGACAGCCTGACATGCGAATTAGGCCGACAGAGCCTGGGGCGACGCGCGAGAGAGACAGATAAGACCGCGAAATATAACGGAGGAAAGATAAGAAGGGAAAGCAAGAATTCCTTATTCTAACGCGAGAAACAGTCGTTCACCCACCCAACACACTCATTGTTTCAGGGCGCTTTTCTATCGAATACAAACGTTACTAAGCGAATTTTTGGCTGAAAATGGTAAATTTTCACAAAAATTCTTCTTCAGAACGAAAATTTTCAGACCGAATTCTTCACGAAGAAGCAAATCGATGGTGAGTGTATTCTTGATTATCGATTTTCATGCATAAATCGATAACAGTTTGATCTTTGAAGTTTTCGATTTTTACCTAATAAAGCTATTTGACGCTCATCGTCAACTTATATTGTCCTTTCTACCTGAATTTGGGCTTTTGAATATCGAGTCTAAAGGCAACCTCTATCTGACGAGATTGACGAGATCTATCTTTGCTCACACTATTTCGCCTTACTTTCCTTCTCTCCCTATATCTAACTATAGGTCTCGCCATCTCGTCATTTAGTAATTGGCATCTAAACTTATTCCATATTTCAAGTTTCGAGATTTTAGAGATCCGAGAATGTTTCAACACCTACACTATCGGCGACGACACTATCCGGTCTGCAACTCAACTTCGATGTATCCTGCGAAGTCTTGGATATTCTACGACTACTGCCAAGACTCTGGAATACTTTAAGAAGCATAAAAGTGAGAAAATTTCACTATTTTTCAAGAATTCTTCAAATTTTCAGAGTGTATCGACTTCGCGACTTTCCTAGAAATTGCTAAGGAGGAGCACAATGCGCCGGATGGACTCACTGAAGTGATCAAGGCTTTGAGGGCTTTGGACAGGTAATTTTTTTTATTTCAAAAGTTTAAACCTAACTTCAGGAACGGCGAACGCGCCATATCAGAAAACACCTTAAGAGGACTTTTAACCAATCTCGGCGAACGTCTTACGCATCAAGAAGTCGATGCTCTATTCAGTACTGTGAGTTAAAATTTTAAGGGAATTTGGAAAATGACGTTGAAATAAATTCAGGTCGCCGTAAATAAAATGATCCCGCATCAAAAACTCGTGCAGTTTATTTCGAAATAATGATTTTATCTACCATACAACAACTTCTAATTGATTATTTAAAAGGAGTGAGAATTTAGGAATGACGCTTCATCACAAATAAAAATTCTTTTAAAATGGGTCATCATTTCTAAATTTTCCAAAATATGGGATCGACAAAGCTCAATGATAAGTGATATCATAACGAATCGATGGTTTTCTTTTTGAATTCAACAGAGGGTATTTTGTATCAAAATGTAAATAACATAAATTGCATTGATTTAAATATTGCAAATAAATGAGATTTTTCATCGGAAACTGTTTTCCCTATAGACTATCCAGCGGTCGAATCACGATTTTATGCTGAGGCTGTGAGAGGACGTAGACGGATACTATGGAGACCTAAAGTTGGAATTTATAGATAATGGGTGGATCGAAATAGAAATTAAATAAAATCAACTTCATTTTGTTGGCATAAATTTTCTTGAAACAGTAAAAAATCATAAGCATGATTAAATATATGTATTATTGATTGGAGAGAACGTCGATATTCAAAAATTACGTTATTCATCTCGTTTCTCTTCTACGCAGCTCACTATTTCGCTCCAAGTTCGATTTCTAGTTGCTGCTGCATGTGAATATCGACTTTGCTCTCCAATCAACGATATATCTTTCCGTTATTTCAATAAAACGCGAAAGTCATACGACAATTCAAATTATTATAGTTAACTGTTTACTTGAGTTCATCTAAAACCCCTACCTCAGGAGGAATTTGTGCTTCAGCCTCTGGAGTTGTAAGGAACAGTCCGTAATTGGCGCTTTCTTCTCGACTTTTCCGATTCTGAGCCAGAATTAAATCAATAGCTTCTTCGCAATTCGTCAGCGACGATAGCATTAAGGATTTGTAGTTTGACTGAAAAAGCATATTTAAAATAGAGCTAAGTTTAAAAAAATTTTCCACGATTATTTCAGTTTAATATTAATTGATTCGACTCGTCCATAATCTGTTTCATAACCCAGATTAACCCCATTATTGTTACATCAAAATAATGATAATTCACTATATTACATAATTCATCACATGTTGAATTAAATTATGAGTTCGTCATCGAAAGTATAGTGAAACTTTCCTCTCTATCTGACGTTTATAGCCTTTCACATTTGACATTTCCGTTACAGCGAAGCGATTTCAAAGGGATTTCAGCCGGGTTTAAGGGGCTACCTTTCAACTCTTTCTCTCGATTCAACTGACTTTGAATAGATTAAAAGTCTTTGAATAGGCTCTCGCTCACTTATCGTATATGTCCAAATTCCGCTTTTGACTTATCGAATCAAGTTTTCATACCGTAAAAGCAATAAAAGATCCGTGCATATATTATAAAAATGTTCGTTAATAAAAATTCTCTGGACTTCTATTGATACTTAAAGAAGAGACAGCCCTACCGCTGCACAGATATTATGATCGTACACTCGCACCAAAGTCCCAGTAGCGTTCATATGCAGTAGAAACCTGGACATTCCAGCTGGATGGCATCTGAATTAGGAATACATTTTACTTGAATGACAAAAATAAGATACCTTTGAAGCTCTAGAGGTTTAGCATCGTTTTCTAATCTTAATATCGTCTTGACGGGCTTCCCTTCAGCCTTAGTGGTCAGCTAAAAGAAAATGCGACTGATTCGTATGTTGCTCGAATTTAATGAAATCTCTATCTCTATATCCAATACTTAGCTAACCACGAATTTCTACCATCCATTAAGTTTCATTAACTTAAACAATACCTCCATCCAAAGCTCAAACAGATTAGGATCTCGGCATGTAAGTTTGAACTTGGTAAGAACCATCTCGATGACATTTCTGGCGGTGGTCTTAGTCGAAACCCGTATCGTCTTGTAGTCAGTGCACTGTCGAATGTCGCTCGTATAAACCTTGAGCACGCCCTGAAACATCGTGGAAAATATTATAAAATAGAAAAATTCCCCGTTTTGAAAAAAAGTTTTTTTTCTCTATATTTTTAGCTCTTTTTGTTTTGTGTCTACGAGCAAATGTCATTCAAAATGATGGAAAAATTCGCGTGGAAGGACGCGCTTTTTCGCTCAAAATAACATGTCATAGGCTTTTTACTGCAAAGTTGAACAAGTTTCAAAGAGTTTGAGAGTAAAATGCTCAAATATCAGGTAGAATATATATATTCTTTAACAAGAACACGAAAAATATGAACATCACTTGGGTTTTTCTCGAACCCTATTTCCCTGGTGTTTGAATTCGCGAGTTCACCGTTTGCAAGGCCGTCGTCCTCTGCGGTTTGCAATGAAAGTCATGTAATTGGGTGACCGTTGCTCGTTTCTTTTCAATCGTTTCTCTCAGTTATCATTTCATTTATCATTACAAGTCTATTCACTCTCAATCTTCTGTCGGAAACTGTATTACACACGTTCCGATTGATCGCTTTTTCAAATCGAATTTCTTTATTCTCTCACTTTTTTGCGCTCTTCCACACTTTCTCTGCGCGTCTTTTGAATGATTTTTCAATTTTTATCGCATTATCAATTTCAGCCTGCGGTTTTCCCCTTCGAATTTCAAACCCGAGGGTTTTTCAAGGGCGATCAGACGAAAAATCGAACCCAAGGCATTTCCGATTCGACACGAAGACATGAAAGACTCCATGAATCGAGAACCAGACGTAGTAAATGATCAATGAAAGTTGGAGATAACTTCGATTTTTAAAGTCAAAGAAATAAAGTTGATCTAACTTTATTAAATACAAAATTTACCGAAGTACTTTGTAATAAAATTTAGAATAGATTTTTTGAAGTCAATTTTTTCTCTTTCTCAAGGTGTCAAGTACTCAAAATAAGATCATATTATTTCCTTCTTTCTTTCACAATTTTAAATTTAACCTAGCGCGAATGTTCAACAGGTGTGCGGCTAAATCATGAGAATTTGAAATAGAACAGAGATACGTTCAGTGAATAATGAGGTTAGGGGCAGAGAAATCTTCCAAACAAGGTAAATAGAGACTTTAGATTGAGAAGGTCGTTGAGGTTTAATGGGCTACCCTAACCTAATGGAATACGAACGCATAATTCCTAGGTTGGACTTAAATGCGCATGGTTTAAATAAATTTATGATAATAAGTTGATCATTATAACGTTAAAGGCTTACCCAATCACCTTCTGGTCCAGAGGAGTCTAGTGAGTTCAAGGAAACGAGAGAATTGGACCTGGAATTTCAAGTTTCATGAAAATTTAAAGAAAAAAATCGAATTTTGAAGAGAATCAAAGCACCTGGAAGTCGTCAGCAAAGTCACATCGTGTTGAGACCCATTTGACGACGAAGACGAAGGGCTTGCCGTACCATAGGATGATGGTGACGATCTCGAAGTCGACGAATTACGGACTTGGTACTTCAACATTTGCCCTGAAACGACAATTTTCATAGAAAAATCGAGAGTTTCACGGATAGAAACGAGGATTCGTATATTTGTATCGATTTCTAGGCCTAATAAGGTGGCTGGGAAAGCGGGATGTGATAAGATTAAAAAAGCTGTTTGTTTAGGGGCATTAGTGACGCACTTTGATTCGTGATCAGAATAGTGGGCGAACAAGCTTGCCACACCTATATAAGAAAGTACAAAGAAGGAGGTAACTATGCCAAGGTGTTATGATAGTTTATCACCAAAATAACATGACGAAAATCATAGGGGTATGGCTTTTCTATCGGAGAACCAGTAAAACGACACTTTTAGCAGCAACCAAGCGTTTCTAAATAGATTCTGAACGATAATAACATCAAGTCATCAACCCTTTTAATGCTCATGAAGAAAAATTTCATATATTTATGAATATATGAGGGTGTAACTCTTTCCCAAATAGGAGTCGACTTCTCCTAAAATGAATATTTAATGGCGCTAGTGATAAATGCGGCTTATAAAAATAGTTCGTATACTTTAAAGGCTGAATATAAAGTGGATGTGAACTTTCCAAGAGTCCCGAATGAATCCTTAATAGAGAAAGTGATAAATGATGGATGTAGGCAGGATGAATCGCGATAATGGCGTTGATGGAAATAGACTGTCTGCAGGATATGAAAGCCGTGGTGTTCCTGCCCTTTCATCCTTCTCCCATCAAAATCTTCATCTCGAGAAAACCGCGCGGGGCAATTTCAATGAGAATTTCGCACCGACGGTCAAACACTTATTGTAATGGGAACTAATGGGTGTCGGAAGATGAAACAAGATAAACTAATGATGAAAGCAGAAGCTGAAAGATTGAATATTGAATATGATTGAGCGAACGCGCATTAAATTGTCGTTCATTACTTTCACTGTAAGTCAATTAAGATTACATTGGATCATGATGAATATCTCGGAAAGATCACAAGTAGTCACGAGATATTGTTCGCATATGATTGAGGATGAATGATGCTCATCACTTTCACTGAAGACCGATTGGTGTCTTCGACTGCAATATCTAGAAAAAGTAGGTGAGAGAAAGTTTTAGAAGCTACAAGATCATGTTAATAAGCATGATTATGCGTCAATGACCTAAAGATCTAAGGATGCGATTGTGTATTATGGTGGATATTCTTCGTCAAGAAAAGGATGAAGTTTCTAAAGACTTGATTAAATTGAATCCTAAGAATTGCAAAAGATATCTAGTTCAAGATCACATTAAGAAGCTTGACTTTAAGTATGCAAGATAGTATCGTTTGTTGAAATCGTGTAATAAGGATAAAAACTATGTCGAATAAACGATTTTGTTTATGAATGAAGAAATGGATGCTTTTCCGCCGGAAACGAGATTCTTACAAACAGTCTATGAAGCTTTCATCTTATTTTAAATGAAAAAGATATGAAGAAAACAATAGACCCACGATCTTCGGTCATTTTAAAAGAATGCAAGAAACTTTTGGAATAATAGATGATTTTTTGAAGAGATTTAATGCGCCCTTATAGCCTATCATCGAAACTCGAAAAAAAAACACCCCATCAAGTATTTCAGGGAAAGAAACGAAAGACACGGAAAATTGTTCAGTAAGAAAACACATAATCCAATCTTGCTGCCAACATTAGTGATTTTAGAAAATTGGTATTAGAACAATTTTCTTGCATCTGGTGATAGTGAATTAAAGGGCCTTCGAGGTATTCGATGAGAGGAAATGTTTCGACTTTTCGACGTCCAGCTAACGGCGAGCCTAAACCTTCAAAACAGTGAGAAATAGCTCGTGAAAATTTAAGATTCAGAGAAATTGAACGTCTTCGAGAGTGTGTTTGATTTATGAGAGGCAGAGAAAAAAGTTGGGGGGAAAGCAGGAAACGATACGGGGTAGCGGAAATCGTTAGGCAGCCAAGACAAATAAATAAATACCTGAATGATGGCCGCGCGCGCCTTCTTTGTCTTTCTTTCTTTCTTCCTATCTCTTTCCCTCCTCTCTTTTCTTTCTTTCTCACCCTCTTTCGCTCTTAGTTTCATAGAGCAGTCCCCTTCATTAATTCCACCGTACAAACAGAATCAGAGTCAATCAACCAGCATCACTTGCAGATTACAGAATTAGCCGATATTCCATGACATGACAAGCCTACGAACTTACGCTACACGATAAAGGATAGGAAAATAAACACAAATTTAATACGACGCTAAGAATTTGAGACAGTTACGAAAGCTACATGATCGGCAAACTAAATGAAAGAGCTTTTGGGATGGAAAATTTGCAGAATTTGTGAGAAAACATGAAAATTATCTGGTGAGTACGGTAAGTTAGGCTAAATGAGACAATACGTAAAAACGAGAGATCGGAAAAAACGTCAGAGAACATGAAAATCGTCCAGCGGCTGACAGGAGCCACATAGGCAAATTGAGACATTTGTCAAAGTCAGAGTCAGTCAGAAAAAATGGAAATAGTATGGTAAAAAGAAGATAGATTCTCCCAAGTAAAGTGAATGTTTGGAGTGAATTTCAGAGAAAAAGATTGAATGAATTGAAAAATTGCAGAGAACGGCGGAAGGCGTAGAGAATGATAAATTCGAATGGAAAAAGAGAGGATGAGAGAAATCAGAGAACTGTCATGAAAGGAAAAGGCAATAGTATGGAAAGGATAGGAAAAATGCAAATTTTAACAGGAAAGATAGATCTTTTTTCTGAAATAGTACATGAATTTCTCATAGAGAAGATAGTCAGAGAGTTTCACATTTGGAAATAGTGATTCCGAAAGAAAGAGACGGAATAAATCAACGTAAAAACCCGGGGTGAATTGAAGAAATTGAGGAAATGCTAAATGCAGTCGCGAAATGGAAACCATCTGGAGGCAGTTAGGCAAAGGCGAAAAGTCATTGGATTTCGATGCAAAAGCAGGAAAGTTAGAATCACATTTGAGATGACCTACACACATGTAGTTTTCAGATTTCACTGGAAATACGATGAAAGTTCGATTTTCTTTTGGAATATTTAGACGAAACTCGCAAACTTTGATTCAGAAAGTCATAAGTCCAAAAAAATGAACATCCAAAAATCACAGATATGTCATGTTTCAAGAAAATCCTATATGAACCTGCATTATTATTCAATTTGAAGAGTTATCGTTCGTAATCTATATTACTAACAAGGAATCGGAATTTCAAATTGTAGAGGAAAAGGATGAAACATATGATGGTCCAAAAATAATTCTCAATCAATGTCAAAAAATTTTCACTTTACCATTATTCCAAAGCAATCTTTTATTTCGATCGTTGCAAAACGCCGTCGGGAAAATTAACCGACATTTTCGCTTGGCGGACAACTTTTTGTGAAGGAAATCGGCAATTAGTCAAAATATGCCGCGTCACGTGTATAGGAATAGATGCGTGAAACCGGCTAGTTTATAAATCACCTTTTTCTTAGAAATAGCGTGTGATGGAATAGAGTTTCTCTGTAAATCCGGATTTGCTGCTAGATAATTGTCCGCCAAAACACCGAATATTTTGGGAAGCGCCGTGACTTTTTCTGTCGGTAAAAATACCACAAAATGGGTAATTATGCCCCGGCTAAAGGCTATGTTTTCGTCGGCTGTTTGCACCTAATGTACCCAACCTACAGTATTATGCTTATCGATCCGGAAATATTTCATAAAAACAAGTAGATATCAAGTATGCTTATGGTGACCATAGGTTAATGGATGGGTATGCGGCAAAGTAATGACCTAAGAAATGGTATGAGGGAAACAGCAACTTGTTCAGGACGCCTAATCGAATATGGAGAGAATTTTTATGATGTCAGCAAGTCTAAGGGTGTTCTGATATTTTATCAGTAATAAATCAATCAATTGAGTATTCTTATCAAAGGTCACTCTTTGCCAAGTGACTTAATCCAGCCTTTACCTTGAATCGTATTCTTCTAAGATAGAAATCTTTTATCATAAAGGGAGATCAGAAAGTAAAGTTCTTGAATAATCAGACTAATAAGGAAAAAAACTTTTTAAGCTATATTAGCATAGAGGAAAAACTGGAACAATTGAATGCTTTCGAATTGCACATCAGTGAAAACTCATAACATATGCTAAGCCAATTTCATTCTCTGACTCAAAAATGACATGATATTCTCATTAAAATGGAAATCTATAGATTTTTGAAAACCAACCATATTTTCGTCTCGATTTAGAACAAAATTATCTCTGTCCGAGAGGCCTAAATCTCACTTTATAGGGGATAAAATTTTATATCGTCAAAAATCCGCTCAAATAGGGTAGTTTGAGCCAAAACCGATACCAAATCGAACCTGTTCTATTGAAAACTCGAGAATGACGGGGATTTTGGAGATTTATCATATCCGATAGGAAAAATAACGAGAATTTTGTGTATTCGTGTAGATCTCGAGCCAAATATAGAAAATGGTGAATGCAAATGGAAAATAGCTATAATTTTCAAGTGATGTATGTAAATGGTGCGATTTAAAAAAACAAAAAATCGGAAAATTTTCGCTTTTTTATCGTGTGATCTAGTGATCTGGCAGCAATATAGTCATAAAAAGTTTTAAAAAATGCTACTTGCAAAATTTTTCCGAGAAATTTCTGCAAAATTTAATCAAAAAGAGATCCAGAATTTTCAAACATCGTAAATTTAGCCGCCAAAGCAAAATGAAGAGATCGGATTTGAGAAGAGTGGCCACCTGAAGAGAGTGAGAAAATGGATAAATGAATGAGAGAGTATGGGGTTTGAGAGAGCCAGAGAAATGGGAAGAAAGTTGTGACAAGATATCGAAAGTGACATGTAAGACTGGGCATATCGAGAGAGGGCAAAAATACCCTTCTTTGGAAATTTCATAACTTTTTCTTTCAAATCTTAGGAGAATTTGAACTATTCCCACATCAATTAAATTTCCAGCCTAAAATTATAATGAAACTTCGTGAAGCATAACTCTCAAACTATGCCTACATTTTATATTACAGTCTAAGCTACAGTTAAATTTATGAAGATCGAGTAAATTAGATAATGAATAAAATTGAGGGTGAAATTAATTTAGATTTAGGGTATATGATGATATTTCGGGGTTATTATGAAATATTATCTGTTCTATCGGATATAGAACGAAATATTATGCGATGTAGTAAGCAATAAGCAAGCGGAATGAAAGTGAAGGAGCTCCGCCCTTCATTTTTACAACTAATGAAATCTTAGATGACGAAAATTCGCGGGAGCGAAAGACTATACGTTCGTTCGGGGAAGGTTGAAATCGAGAATAATATAGAAATCTTGCAAAATAATAAATGACAACAATACTCTAGCCTATTTAGCATGTTTTTATTGAAAATATACGCAAAGCCTATCCTATTAGCTATTTTAGACATCTATTATATTCCACAAAATAGCCTAGAAATTTGTAGTAAAACAAATAGTTTTTAGATGTAAGTAGAACTATCGAAGTTCATGAACAAACATACGTTTTTTGTTGAAAATGGAAAATCGAATTTCAAGCATGTGATAGATAGCTCAAAATCGTGCTTTTCGAAAGATACAACGATCATAAAATTTTACGATATCACACAAAAAACGCTAACATTCTTGTTCGAGTTCTCAAAAACGACTCCTCGACTTCGGCAAAAGACATTGTTTACACTTCCCATATAAACGCTTGAAGTGAGAACAAGCAATTTCTGAATTTTTTAGAGAAAACTCGAAGAAAATAATAATAAAAGTAGTCAGGGGTTGAAAAATGGTAAATTATTCGTAATTTTTTTTTGCCGATTTGCACTTCTCATAAAGAGATACAGATTAATTACGTCGATAACTATGAATGGTATGACTCAAGAATAATTCGAGCGCTCCAAAAACGCAAAATATGACTAATTCACGCCCATGCCGAAAGAGAGAGAGAGAGAGAGTATTGGTATTAAGAATTTGCGGGTTTTGTGTGTGCAATATGACTAACAAAAAGGTTCTAATACTTAAAGTATTGTTAATGACCGAAAACGATAGGTGAAAGAAGCGCGATTTTAGGTCAATCTCTCTCCTTTTCGCGTGCTATTTCTCGATTTTTAACCACTAAAAATAACTGCACCACTCGCCTTCCAGATTTCGGCATCAACAATACTTCATGAAAAGTGGAATATTGTTCCTGATTTTAAAATACTAATCGTTCAGGAAACGAATAACATTTTTTTCCTATAAAATAGTCTAGGCTTAAGATATTGAAAAATCTATTCATTGATCTTCAAAATCCTGAAACATTTCTCAAACTTAAAGGAAAAATGTACAAGTTTTCAGAACTTGGTAATCAGACGATGAACTTAAAAATCTGGAACTCTTCAATTTTCAGACTTCCAGCCGCATGCAAGAATGAATGAACTCCTTCAAGGCAGCTGTCATCAAAGTTGCACATCCATTTGTCACCAGCAGAGATATCAAGGGACATCAGGTTAGAGAGTGGTCAAGTCGGAGAGAATCAGAGAAATCAGACAGGGCAGAAACACATCATCGAAAAAGCCGATAATTGAGCACTGGAATTGAAGATAAATCGGCGCATGTGGTCAATTCGGGGGGAGAGGTAGAAAAAATCACAAAAAAATAATCTCGCAATATGTTTGGGAGATAGAAATTATTATAACACTTTCCAATAATTATTTTATGAACTAAAAACTAGCATACATTTCTCAATTTTCTATCTTAGGAAGAAGATAGCGAATAAATAATGAAGATCTAGATGAGAAGCAACCACACTGAAAAAGTCAGTGATTGAGCGAACATCCAATCGAGCAATGACTCAGTTTCTTTGCACATGCGGCCAATTTGTGTGAGTTTCGTCTCTCTAGCTCTGATCTTTCGTCGAACTCTCTTCCCAAGATTCCATACTATTTCCTTATCTTCTCTATCTTGTCTTCTCTATCAAAAACCCTTGCTATTTCTCCATCTCGATACCCAGATTCCATAAATCTCCTCCAGCTAAAAGTAGTCCAGTAGCTTCTGACAAGTAGACAAGTGACATAACAATCGGCTATTCGTACTAGATACTACCAAGATAAAAAGGTAAAGAAGAGATTTCATATAAAATTGTATTCAATAAAACTTGAAATAATAATTTAATCTCAATGAACATGATACAGACAACCCTCGAAGACATCCAAAAGTGATGAGGGATAATTGTAGCTGAAATAAATATTCTAAAATATTTTATTTTAAAAATTCTGTAACTAAATTCAATATTTATTTTATAGTAATTCCAATCCATTAGTGAATTTCAAATTTATTTTCAAGATATATAGCAGAAATAGTTAATCGATTTCTTGTGAACAGTTGTTGAGCGTATTCAAAACATTGTTCATCAGCAGCGTCAATGTTAGCGTATTTTCTCGATGCTTCACTGAAATAGCCTATATCTTTTTCTCTTAATCAATCCTCTTTTCACTGCCTGATTGATGAGGAGTCATTTTCATAGTATTAATCTATTTAATTTCAGCTCAACATCTTTCAATACTTGTTAAAGTTATTATTATTATTATCGTTCTGCCACTATAAATTTCGCTCTTTTTAACTCTAAATATCAATGCAAGGATGTTTAAATAAGCGTAAATTTTAACTTACAACCTCATTTGAAGGAACATTCTATATAATCAATATGAAGTTTGACTCTAATGGATTATGATTCTTCAGTCATTTGAGCACGAATGCATGAAATGTGTTCTAAAATACTTTTATTTATAGATTTTTTTAAAAATTTAATTACATACTTAAAATTAACTTTGTCTCTTCTTTTAATGAGTTCAGACAGTTCTTAATAGATGATTTTAGCGTTTGAAAATGAAGACAAATTGCGTTCTCTCGGAGTTGATTTCAAAGGCAGATGTTTCTGATTAGAATAATGAAGCACGAAATCATAAATATCTAATCATTACAGGCTTATAAAATTTAATAAGAGGTTAATAACACTTGCAAGGGAATACATTTATTTTTTAAAATTTCATTCTATGCATAATTATTAGAGCGAAAATCACGAATAAATAATGGACAAATACAACACAGATGATTTTTTCATACAAAATATTTTTTACATGATCCGTATTATCTTCTGGAATTCATGCTTACCAAATCGTTTCATCTCTCATGCACATATCAGGTCCGTTTGGCAAACAGGAAAATGTTGGCTAGAGTAGATTCCCCTTACTAATCATCTGAATTCCTATTTTTAATTTACCTATTGCATGCCACGTCTGCCCATCTTCCAGTATACGGAGTCGATTGCATCGTGACACAATTCTCATTATCTAAAAGGCAAATAAATGAGTGTTTCGGAAAATTATAGATAGTCAATTTGCGTTTCTTAGAATTCTATCATGTCTCAAATATTTGATTGAACTAAACTTTATTAAAACCTAGCATTGGAATACATATATTGAGATCAGACCAAAGGAGGACTTAAGTCAGGATGGTCTTGCGACCTACCCCTGCATATTTTTTAAGTCTGACCCAAATGCTCCCTAGGTCTGATTGAGACTTTATTGATAGTGACTGTTGGTTTTCTCAATTTATAGTTATTTTCATGTCCAAAAATCTTTTCGAGTTGTTTCCTTTAGTTTTTCACTTACTCATTAGATTATCAGGTTCGCCCATTGGTGCTGGATATCCTGTATTCCAATTATCATAAACCATTGTAGCCCCCGTATAAGTGTTTTGAAATGCGGCATTAGTGTATTTAGTTGGAGCCTAAATTTAGTTTCTATAGTTTTATGTCATCAAAGATTTTGAATAATGCATGATGATAAGGTTTTTAGTCATTTGACTCCGAAGAAATCTTTCTAGAATTTCAACAACTCCATTAGAACTAAAAAATATCTTTAAAAAAACTTTGTTTTTATTTTATGAGAAAATGAGAAAAAATTCGAACTATTACTGTCAATGTCATGCGTTGTTCAAATTTTTTGCACACAAAGGAATTCTGAATCACTTACTATTCGCTGAAACGCCAGATAAAATTCTGAAGTAGCACCAAACGCTGAAATCGATGAATTGTAAAAAAAATCACAAATCTACCAAGGAAATTTGAAAATTAACTGAATAAAATGAATACCGTTTTGAAGAGCCGTATTTTGAGCGGCATTCTGAATGAACGGATAATTGGCTCCCATAATCTGCATGTCGCATAAAGATATCCCTGTAGTATAATCTGATGTTGCAGCGCCAATTTTCTAAATTTGCATCGAATTGAAATCTACATCTAAAAATTTTCTCGAATTTCCGCTTCGAGTTCAACGAAAAATGCTATCATCGAAAGAGTAGGATAAAAGTTGATTTTTGAAAATGAAATTTTTTATTAGAATAAATCGCTTTTTTAATTTTGACGATAGGAAAAGCTAAATCTAGATTTCCTAAGTACTATTTTTGGCTACAGAGTAATGAAGGTATGAATTTTCAAACCCTGATAAAAATATGACTCACGAAATAGCATAAGTTCATTAATTCCATAACTGGATATCCGCCTGGAGTAGTTGGACAAATTTTCGCTGAAATGACAGATTATTTTCATACTGTATTACAAACTAGGATATTCGGCATTTGCCTTTCCGGTCTTCTAAAAATATGACTTTTGACAGAAAATTAGAGTGTGCGGAAAATCAGTTTTCCATCAAAACCTATTCTCTTCCCACAAGGCTTTCTTCGTCATTTCATTCCCAATTAGGTAATATGATTTTTCCCAATCGCCCATGCAGAGGTGCCAAATGAATTTTCGCAGTTGCTAATCATGAGAAATTTGACATCAATGTGATCAATGAAATTACTCGGAGTAGGATGCTCTTTAGATCTCCGAAAATGGTTCAGTAGGAGCAAAGTTATGCCCAATTTTGTGCGAGGTATTTTTTCTACAGCCGCTTTCCAAATTTTTCGGACAGTGATTTCCATTGCTTTAACACGATACGACATTTGAATGAAGGAAAACCATAGTATATCATACAAAAAAAAACCTTCTCATGATTACCAATCAGGAACCCGACCAGGTGGGTCGGAAAAAAGAAAGTGAGCGAAAATTCCTAACGTATAATTCGAACGCTAATCTTTGCATTCTGGCACTTCTACGCTCATGACTTGTTTCATAGTGGGGAGAAGAGACAATGAAAATCTTTTCGCTTTCTAAAGTTATCCCATTTCTTTCTCAGTTTCTTCTCCATGTCTCTCTTATCTGACTTGCATGCTTAGGAAAAGTGTTGCCTTTCGAAATCGCTCATATCTGTAAGAAATTCGAGCAACATCACTCACGACATGTTGTCGTAGTTGAAGTGGTAGTGCTAGAAGTGGTCGTTGTTGAAGCAGTGCTGGAAGTGGTCGTTGTCGCGGTTGAAGTCGATGAACTCGTGCTTGAAGATGTTGCGACTGAATCAATATCCATTTATTTCAAGTTCATATCCCAGGTGTTGAATTCAATTATGAACGATGAATTTACTATAGAACTTGCTTCATTTTTTAAAGTTTCTTCTAATATATCTACCATTCATAGAAAGTATATAAAACATTCCTTCGCCATCCCTGGTTTCAGGTAAAAAACTGAAAATTCATAATGCAATAGCTGTTAAGCGAAGCGAAAAACTAAACTAAAAATTTAGCCAACAAATTACTTGTGGTTAGTGCAAAAGTCTTAGAAGTGGTTGTGCATCCAGTCAAACCTAGGATCTATTCGAAAAGATCGAAGTTTACTATTTACTGTTAGAGATTGAAATTAGCAAACATAGGAAGCAACTGAAAAAGCTAACATATAGCAGGATAAGGCTGCGAACGAGTTATTTTGAAATTATCGTTCTTGCACATAAATACACTATTTTTTCGCAAAACTTCCTCAAATTTAAGCTTTCTACCTGAACTAGTGGAAATCGGCTCTGTCGAAATCTCAGTTGTTGACTGAACACTGGGAAGATCCATGTCTGGAGTCGTCAAACATCCGCAGCAACTTCGGAATAAAAAGAAAAAGACCGCGATCTTCATGGTAGAGGATATAGCGCTATTAATGAGACATTACAAGGCATAAGAAAATGCCGATACTTCCTCGTTGCAGGTGATGATGTCAATAAAACCTTCCTAGAATGAAAGCCATTAATTTGATCGATAAATTAGATGATCAGGTTGGCGCTTTCTAGCCAACATGGGCAGCCAAGCCATAATTCCGATTATCGATTATTCTCAGACGTAGAAAGACGTTCAGCCAAAATAGGAATTCGGGAGAGAAACCTAGAAATCTACAAAATGTCAATTAACGGAATGCTCGTACTGATGCAAAAGAAGTTTCGAATCACGATATTAGTGAATTGTTTATTAAGAGCGTCAGTAAGGACCAAAGTCGGTATAAACAGGGGTCCGTCGATTTGGCTGATTTCCACATATATTGTTCAGTTTTTCACGCTGATTCTCATGATGTGGTTTGTTTTTCATTAAAAAAAATTATCATATGCAGGATTACGGTAGCTTAGAGTTTTGACAGACCCGACCTCGGGAAAAAATTCATAATTCCCTGTTTGTGTACATTCTAGAATAAGTTGCAGAACAAAAGTTTTTCACCATGCCCGCCTACGCAATATACCGAAAGGACGAATTTTTCCAACGTCATTTACGCGTAAAGGCAGTACGGGCTGAAAAGTCCGCAGTCAAAACGCGAAAAGTGCGCATTTCTGCAGAAATTAATATTCGAAAAATTAGTTCTTCGATGCCTGATAATCTAGAGATAATGCTGTAGAATAAAAAAAACCCATCAAATTTGGTTTAGAAATAAGGAAGTTATGATTTTTTTTCCCAATATGGAGTATGTAAAAACTTGAAATTAGCATAACTTCACCCACTTGCATTTTTACGAAAAACGAATAGCACCACGAGAATCGCGTGAAAAACTGAACAAAATATGTGAAAATCAGCCAAATCGACGGACCTCTGTTCCGCACCACTTTGAATAGTTCTAACATCCACCCTTAAGTTCATCAGTATCAATTGCGCTTTATTAAAAAAAAAGACTGAAGGATCAATAAAACATGATTTATCTCCATAGTTTCGAGAAGCTATGATTATCTCAGCATAAAAACTGCCTGTCGGCATCAGTAAACATGCCGATCGGCACTTTTTGCCGATACTTGCCGACCAATGCCGGTCCGTGCCGATCGGCAGTTCCCGAAATTGCCGGTCAATGCCAATCCGTGCTTATCGGCAAAAAGTGCCGATCGGCATGTTTACTGATGCCGACAGGCAGTTTTTATGCTGAGATTAGTTGGGAATAGATTCTATGTTACTCATAATGATAGGTTTTGTCTACGAATACACAAGTATCAGCATTAAAAAGTCTAACTTTCGCTTTTAGAAGCGTATTTTACTCGCTGAAAAAGAAGACACAATTCAATAAGATTTTAGGATTTTTTTCAATCTTTTCTCTAACTAGTTTAGACATTAGTTCGACAAATAATTTATCTGAGTCCCGATTTAGATTTCGAAAAAGAACCATTTCGGAATCATATTTTTACTTTAGTAAAATCTAAAATTTTATTAGATGAACTTTAACCAGCTTTCCTCATTTTTGCAATAGTATTTTTCTTGTGTCTGCCTCGAAGTTTTATTTCATATCGTTTTATTTTGAATAATTATGGAAGCATTTATTAAGTTCGCCTTTTTCCATTTCAAGGTGTCACATTCACATTTAGATAAAATATGAATTCAACTTTTCTACCAAGTAACGATGATAGAAGTAAGTCGTTCTCTACATAAAATTGAAACTAAAGAAAACATTAAGATATTCTCCTCTATTTCTATAATATTGAAATGATAATGCATGGGTCTCCAATAGTTATCGCATTCTATTTGATCAAAGAACTGTTGTTTAAACCGGGACGATTGACAAAATTCGAGAATATATTGCTCATACAATGCTTCATTAAGACTGGATACTTTATTTCATACACTATCGTGGTATGTTTTATTTAAAGATAAATACAAATTTTTATTCTTAGATTTGCATCCTTTTCGATCTGCACAAGTCACATTTTCCCAACATAAAGGATGATAGTGAATCGGTAGATTTCTATTTCCATTCTATCAAATAATTACAATTCGAGAATTAGAGTCCATCATTATACGAAAATTTGAAAGGGTAGATTTAAATGTTCCCATATAATTATCGTATGGGTTCAAATGCATGAAATTTTTCGTAAATAGGCCTTTGCATGATAAGTGCAGTTTTTAGAAAAGAATATTGAAGCTGTAATCAGAGACGAGCAAGGGCTAAATTTTTAAAACCCAAATACTCGCTTATAGAAATTTACGTAACTATTGGAATCAAAATAATATCTGCGTCATAAAATTTAGAAATGTTTTCGCTATTTCATGGTGAAAACTGCATTAAATTTTATGTTATTACCGAGATACGGTCCAGTCTTTGGGTTTTTCATTCCTTGAATACCCAAACTTAGTTATACTTCGAGATATACTGTATCAAATCCAATCCGAATTTTTACATTAAATAAAGAGAACTTCTCTTTAATTTACTATGCGAAAGGTTTTCCAACATCGTGCTTGGATGAATTTCTAGTAGTGAGTCTTTGTACTTCACTTTAGTCTTTGCTCGTTCCTGGTTATAATGAAACTAAATATTTGATGTTTCCAATTCAGATAGCTCTTCATGTATGCGTCTCCATCGCGTGGGCATTTTTGACTGTCTCAAAATTCGGATCACTAGCCATTAACATCGTTAGAGCTAGTATATTTACAAAGTAAATTTACAATTAGCAAATGATTATAAAATCATCGTTCATTATAATCAAGATGCATATTTGGATACATCAAGCCATCAAAACATGCAAAATAGTGTGAGGAATGGTAGGGAAAATATTCTTTTCCCGCACAATTTTACATGACATGACGGCTTGAGATTTTTATGCTGCCAATCAAAATCCATTTTTAGCACGGTAAATCGACGTCTGCTACGATACATTCGATATGCATTCGGTGTGGCATTCTTCTTTTATGTTCTACTCAACAATACTCGACACATCTTCGATTTCTATTTCCAAATTAACATCCGTGAAAGAGAAGCTAATGGCCAATTTTACTATTCGACTCTACATGCAATTGTAAGGAAAATATTTTCTCACGAATTTGAATTAAGAATTTCAGTATTATGTCCACAAATACGCATCTCTAGTGGGACATACTGTTCATACGATTATCCTCGTGATTTCGTATCTGCAAATCATGAAGCACCTAAAGGAGCATCGTCTAATTAGTGAAGCTGTCAGGAAAACCGAAAAGAGTGTCAATCGAAGGCTTCTGATGAATGTTAGTGATTTTTGCATTTTACTCATTGACATACATTTTTTCAATCATTCAAATATTTATGCTATTCCGAATCACGGTTTTTATTTAGATATTATCAGAATTAACAACAAACAATGCATTGACGCTCGAGTTAATTTTCCGCCTTTTTTATGTCAATAAACCAGTTTGCGCAATCGCAACGAATTACTGGAGTAAATCGCTTCAAATTTTGGAGGTAAAAAGTATACATACTTTATTTCCACCAAATATTTCCATACTCTCAATTTTCTGACTTCTCATTATCTCTCTCGATTTCAAATGCTATTTCTCGAAAAGAGCATTCGGAATCTAGAGATGGATGAGAAGTCGAAAAATTAAGAGCAGTGGAATATATGGCTTAAGTAAAGAGCAAATTTGTGCATAACTTGTGGTTTGCAAAATCAGCCCGATTGGATGAAATAAATTGAAGAATAGTTGTCATTTTTAATTCAATTCATATCACATGACTTTTTTTTGTTGAAAATTTGAAATCAAACTCTGCCCTAATAAGTGAAATTTAGCTAATTACTTCTATTTTAACAATATATAGTCCATTCGTGCAAGTAATTTCCCTATACTTTGTAGTACGAGGTGTAGTTCAGGTAATAAATTTATTAACATTAAGATACTACCTATTTGAAATATCTTTGCAGACATCAAAGGTAAAAAATTCAGCTAAAGTTCATCCTGTGCAAAATCGATCTACAGCATCACAAAATCAATCTTCATTCAATATTTGATCACCTAACATAGAAATTTAATTTAAACAACTTTTCATATCATCGAACTAACTTATTCTTTTCCATGTATCCTTGTAATAACGTTTCAAAAATACCACTTTATGAAAAGTGATTAACGAATTTTAACGATGCATTTACTTCAGCTTTTTTCACTATATCAATAAGATCAATATTTTGTTAAAATATGAGACAATTCAAGTTATTCTTTCAACAAAATTATACAACTTCTAAATAATATCATCCATTATCAAAATGAAAATAATTAGAGTGAATCAGATCTAAGGAGCACTTGCGTCAGATGAAAAGAAACCACAGAGGGTAGGTCGCACGAGCGATATCATAGTTATGATGTCACGTCGCATAATTGAAATTTTGGCTAGTGGTAAATTAGAGATAGAACCTTGCTCTGAAAATATACTGGGAGTAGGTTGCAAGGAATTTCTGACGGCCGCCCTCTCTAGGTCTGCTTCTAGGTGAGTCAAAATCTCCAATTTATTTATTTCATTGATAAGGCATGGAAGAATTAGGCTATTTTGAAATTTTAGACGTCAAGACATATTCAATGTTTTTCCTTCCAGAAGTGCTCGTTATTTCTATGCATTTTATTTGAATAGTAAAAAAATCTTTAACACACAAATGATTTTCAAGATCCTTTACTGACAGGGATGAGATGCGGAGTGTAATTCGTTGGCTCGAGGTCGATGATATTTTGTGTTGACATGCGAGTTTTTTGCTGTTGAAGAATCGAATCGTCCTGGGTTTGGGTGGACGTTTTGCGATAGCGACAGTCGCAGATGATCGACACGCGATCGCCCCACAGTGGGTCGATGTAGTTCGAGAGCTTTTTCTAAAAATCCTCGAGGTTAATTCGGAATTTATGATCTTAGAATTTATAGGAGTTTGTTAGACCACAACCTTGATAGTCGCTTTACCCACGAAAGTGTTGGTTGAAGGTCGAAAGTTAACATTTTTAGGGTTCAAACTTCGAATTTTCTGAATTGTTTATCCCGAGATCACCTCGACATCATTGCCGCGCAGCTCTTGGCTGTTGGACTTGCGGAACGTGCCCGTGCACACGGAGAATCGCGGCGTGAATGGCTTACTGTAAAAATTTGCCCATTTTTCAAGTTGCGCAAAAATCGATTTCTTCGATACCCGTGCCAATTGCCCTGACGCTGTTTCATCTCGCAGAAGTACTCTTCGAGTACCTCCCTGAGCAGCGTCGACGCGCTGAACTCGCCGTAAAAGTGCACCAGGGCTCTGCAAATGATTCATCTGATCGTCATTTTCAAGAAAGAGGAGGTGTACTCCTTCTTCTTCTTCTTCTTCGCCTCGTAGTAGACGATGACGAACTTGACGGTGATGACCGTCGGTGTCGACATCTTCTTCGAGACGCTGCCGACGTCCGCAACATGCATTCCAGAGAAGTCCAACTCCATGTCGTACTGGTAGATGTAGGCACCTGGAAAATTCGGAGCTGTAAATAGTCGCAAGAATTCCAGAAAGAAATGAAATATGAGATCTCTTCCAGACGAACCACTGCTGTTCCTGTTGGCGGTGAGCGTGCCCGAAGTGATTCGATAGATGCCGAGCTGCGCGAAGATCGACAGATTCAGCAGGTCGGCGCCTACAATTCGACTTTATGGAGAATTGACAATATTTCTTGAAAGAAGTGTTTTCTACTTCTTTCTTCTGCAACATTTTTTTGCAAGTCACTAAGTTCTAGGAACATTGTTGATGCTGAAATCTAGGAAGCGTGCAAAATGGTAGTTATTTTTAGTGGTTAGAAAATCGAGAAATAGCACGCGAAAAGAAGTGAGACTGGCCTACAATCGCGCTTCTTTTCCCCTCATTTTCAACTTCCTAGATTTCGGTCATCAACAATACCTGCCATCATTGCATTGTTGTTGCTGTTGTTGTTGTCGTGGCTGCGCTTGTCGCCGTTCGCCATTCCACTTCGGTGGTTTCCCTTGTTGTCTTCCGGCTGAAGGAGCGTCGATGTTGGAAATGAGGTTCATTTCAAAATGTATCGACATATCGAATGGTGGCGATATGGTCAAAAATAATGTAAGATAATTTTCCTATTATCCTTTTTTACTTTCTCGTTATCTTTTTCTGAAGAAAAACTAGTTTATTAATCTCACCGTTCTCGAACTCATAACAAATATCACAAGAAAAATCTAAAATCCTAAATGTACAAAAAAAAATTAAAGAAATAAAATCCAACACCCCTAAATTTGTAACCATTCTTCGAATAGAACCCTACAAGGATTAGTACGTTAAAGTTGCCGAAGCCATGATACCCTAGAATAGGTATAGCGGTACAGAATAATTAGACTAACAAACGTGGATAGCATTTGAGAGCGTCGAATTTTTGACATATAAAAATGCATCTTTCATATTTTTAGATGATATGTCAACAATTCGATTTAAGAAAACTCTAAATGACACACAATAGTGACTATCTAATATCATGATTAGCATATGAGATGAAAGGCCTAGGTTTAATTAATTTGTATCGCATAATGCAATATATCTCGAAATTTCTCAAGGACGAAATAATGTCTCTTGTCCGAATTTGGTTAGCACCGTGTTGAATGAGGTTCAACTTACTGTACTCTTACTTTAAGACACAGAAAAGTGGACGGGGTTAAAAGTAGTCGTCTGCAATTTTACGGCACACCTTCCGTAGCTTAAATGAAGAGTATCGAAGTTCAATAAATGCTGGACAAAACTATCCATTGTCTAAAAGTTCTGGCCGATCGTATCAAAATATTTGCTTCTGACTATGATAATGTTTTCTGACAAGATCAGTCATGTCATGTAATAACTCTAAGACTAAAATATACAATTATAACTGAATGTGGGGAGGTAGACACTGCATACTCTTGGCAGCTCGCTTTTGCATGCGTCCCACCACCTTCTTTTCACTCTCGATTTCCTTTCGTCTCTCAGGAAAACGCGAAGAGAAATAGAGAGGCAAGTTGCAAAGAGTATGAAGCATCTATTTCCCATTCCGTAATACAAAAATGCTAAAATTCCGTGTGGTTCATAGATACATTAGAACTTGGTTCTATGGGACTCGCCGTGTTTGATCCATAGAATATTAGGCTGGAGTATACCGCGTAAGTATGGATAGAAACACCTAAATATGTTATCATTTGACAGAATTCAGCTAGCTTTAAAGAAATTCATAAAGATCATGACTTTGTATTATAACTTAAATCGGGGGTGACAATTCTTGAATATATTGTTGGTGTCGAAATCTGGAAGGTGTGTAAAGTGGTGTAGTTATTTTTAATGGCTAAAAATCGAAAAAAAAAAAAAAAAAATAGCACGCGAAAAGGAAAGAGAATGGTCTAAAATCGCGCTTCTTTCTTCCCACATTTTCGAATTTCCAGATTTCGGTCATCGACAATAGGATAAGTAAAAAATTTGTTTAAAATATGCTGTTTTAAAGTAATTACTAAGAATTCTAAAGAGAAATCTTTGTTAATCTTACCAACTAAAACATGTAAATGCCAAATAGCATGCGCGAATGGTATGACTCCATCTAACTTGAAGAACACCACTCCACACGCATAAACGAATCCACCCAGTTTCATCAGATCAACGCCGGTCTGGTCTTCCATCGTCATTAAAGCAACTCCAGGCAAAGCCGCTTGGAATATGTAAATTGTTGTTTCTAGGGTTTTGTACCTGAATTTTAAAAATATATGTGAATTTTAGGATGAATATATTATATTGCCAAAGACCCAATTACTTGAGACGAAGTAAATGACACGGACTTTTGATGTGTATAAATCAGCACGTTGTGTTGCAGCAGACCTTACACTATTATACATCATTTTCAAGAAATGAGGTAGACGACTATTTGTAAATATACGCAATGCACACTTTTCATATACGAATGTGTGCATATCATTTATTTCGTCTCAAGTTATCGGCCATTGACAATACCGCTCATGAAAATTCATCTGATAGACGATTCCAATTATTGCAAACGCCCAGACGAACCACCAATTCATGTTCATAACTGGATAGGCGCTACTTCTAAAATAAAGTCATAAAAGACATACTGAATTTAAAGTCTAAGCTTTCTATGTTATATTTCAGATAATTATGATATGTCTAAATGGAAGCACCTTAGAGTCAGCCAAGGAGTATATGAAGCGGCTATGAATAAATAAATGGCCGCTCGATCGCCGATATGAAGGTAGTATCGTAATAGGCTTTTCCTGAGATTAGATATATTTTAATAAAATTAAACTTTAATTAAACCCTCACTTTTTCTCCTCCCTATAACACAATTCACACGAATGATATAACGTCGAGGATAAAAATAGCAGTGTAGTGAATATTCCATACGTTATCATGAGACGGTACTGAATTTAGCCGTGACCATATATCGGTTTTTAAAGTAATATAAATACCTGAAATATGTTGTTGCCCGTATATTGGGCGATGTAGTAAAATGCGATGATGCTGGGAACGATTCCGATCTAAAATTTAAAATGGATTGAAATTTTAAAAATTAAAAAATACCGCATGAGATAGAGTATTAGCCCAATGCTCGATATGCGTTGGTTCATACGCCTCTCCTTTGCCCGCTCTTTTGTTTTTGTATGGCGGGCTGAAATATAATTATATTAAAATAGTGATTTAAAAAATATATATTTAGCCCATTTTAGTTAGTCATTATTTTCGTTAAGCGCTCCGAATTTGATGTTTTGCTTAAGCATAGCGATTTTAGGACAAGTTTTAGACATGGAGAGATTTAAGGACTGAAGATTTTCATACCGTCGAACCTCAATTAGAAGCTCTTGAGCTTTGGGTTTTAATTGCCTAAAATTACAAGGCCCTCCATGTATCTTCAATTTAGAATATATAGGTGCTGCTTTTCTATTAGATAAAAACGAACCTAATAAATCCGCAATAGCTCATAGGCTCCTATCGAAAGCGGATCTTTCTTCCAAGCGGTCTAAAAGTCGAGATTTTCGGAATCGTTCCTGCGTTTTGACGATGGATTGACGTTGATCCGTCTAAAATCAAGCGTTCCTTTCTATGTCGATCTAGATATTTAGGATCGTTCAATCTTTGTTTGCAATAGCATGAGCATCGAGAAATAGTATGGTTCGTGGAGAGGAAGAAAAGAACAGTAACAGTGATTCTTTGCGCTCCCTCCACGAACAATACCATTTTTCCATTGTTCGCCCTAGAACGAACAAAACCTGAACGCTCCCTTAAAAATTTACGAAAATAAGTAAGCTTAAAAATATCACAGGCGTTGAAACGCCCTATCATTTTCAAATAAACTGACAGGAATTGATAGGCTAGCTTATCAGCTAGTCGCAGAGTGATAAGAGATAGTGCGCAAGACATCGAAAAATCGCAATTTCGAATGATCATCAGCCGGTTTTAGCGGTCTATTTTTCGACATGTGATAAAAAGTGCCAGCATATCTTGCGTACTACCCTTTGGTCACGCTTTATTTTATTTCTTCACGGAAAACCAGCATCATTTCTTCTAACTTCTCTCAGTTTCCAGTGCTATTTCCCGAAATGATAAAAAAAAATAACGTAGAAAATAAGATTAAAAAATGCTACTCGCCAAACTGAAAATGATTTCTAAAAAAGGAAATGAGAAAGAGAAATTGCGAGAGACACTCTCTTGGACTCTCTGATACAGTCTCAGTAAGTCTTGTGGTTGAGAGAACTTAGAAAAAAGGACAAAATGTCAGAATTTATAATGATCGAGAAAAGATTGTCGTATTGAGTAATAAATATGAAGTCACGTCGATTTAAATAGTTGATAACCTGATGTAGGTCAGTGAGAAATTTGAAAGATTTCAATCTAGTTCGATATTGGAAGTTAAATTAAGCGATTTTTTAATCAAAGTTATTCAGAGCCAACCTCAGGTTAAATTATGATAATCCTGTAAATTCAGAGAGAAATCATAACACGAGTTGAAAATAACCATTGATATGAATGCTAAAAATAAATATCATTACACATTTTTCCTTCAATTGATAAGTTAGAAAAAAAAACACCAGAGACCAATTCTGGGATCATTATAACAAGATCATAAGCAATTTTCCATACAAACATTAGCAAAATGTTGGCTGAATCATAGTTTTCGAGAATTTTTGATAGCATTTTGAAAGACCAATGGATATGATATGATGAAAGAATGGAGCATATATAGATAGACTCATGACTGATAAAAAGTACTAAAATGTCATTGCGAGAATTTCAAAACCGTTTTGACACTTGATAACAAATACTACATGAAGCTTAGTGGCAGATTATTCATAAGACAGAATAAGAATCGGAATTGTTTGAGGAAGAATTTGACATTTACGGGTAGTTTGAGCCAAGAATGGAAAATATCTACAGGAAAAAGAAATTTAAATAACTCAGAAATTTCGACACAAGTTCCACTAAGTCCTAGAAACTTTAGCGGATTCAGATTCGGAATTCGAAAATGATGAACTATCGTCGTCCTGTTCAAACAAAGCCGCAGACAAGGACTGTCTTACAACCGAAGCCTCTTTTTGACTGGATGAATTCGATGATAGCCGATTTTTATCGTCCCTTATCAGATCGATCTGTCCATCAGCATCCTTATCAATCATACCTCGATCGGGAAGGATTCCTTGAAAATGCAAGTTTCAAGGCCGCAAAAGTTCTAATTTTTACTCGATTTACAAATCCTAGGTTTCAATGCAAACTTTCTGAGAAAAAATACTAGAATTTAGTAAATTGGCATAATTTTCGCTTTACCTGAAATGCTCTCATGTTCAGCTTCAACCGACGCGCCACTGGACGAAATCTCATTTTCATGGTATCTCAGCGGCATTTCCGAAGTCGACGGTTGCCACACGACGTTTATCAATCTTGGACTCCTAGCGCTGAGTTTTACAGACGTCACTGAGAACAGTTTAATCAGAAAACTTCGAGGTTATTGTCAATGGCCGATAACTTGAGACGAAATAAATGATATGCACACATTCGTGTATGAAAAGTGTGCATTGCGTATTTACAAATAGTCGTCTACCTCATTCTTTGAAAATGTGATATGCAATAGTGTAAAGTCTGCTGCAACACAACTGGCTAATTCTCGCACATAAAAAAGAATCGTGCCATTTACTTCGTCTTAAGTAATCGGTCATTGACACTAAAGTTGACTACCTGATCTCGGCGTTCCCACAGCCTCATCAACCATTTCCTTGGACTGTCTTGGAGTTTCAGGTTTGGTTTGCACTCCGATAGAAGATTTCGTTTCAAGTTTAGCAGACAGAACCTCGACTTCTTGATCAACCGAGGAAGAACGACGTCTACGGCGATGTCTCTGACTCTTCGATTCAGAGACTTCACGTATTCTGGGGGTTCTTGAAGAGTCTTCTTCTTCTGTCTGCTGCTTATTTAACTTTTTCGAGGCTCTGAAAAAGATCGTTTTTGTTTCAAAGAGAATAAAATTTAAAGTGACTTTTGCTGTGTCCTTCCAACCCTTTGCCTCTGATCAGCTCTCCTCGCATGACTTGGACGAATATTTGGGCTCAACGAAGAGCTCGTTTCATCTAGTGAACTCGAAGAAATCACTTGCTTTACTGAAAAACAAGTCTTCTTCAAATAAAAAGTCAATTTTTTCTCACCATATCCCTTTATCCCAGTAATCTGTCCAATTGCTTCTTGATTCATCTGTACTGAATCAGTAGTTCCAATTCCAATATCCGCCATTTCAGGCTTCTTCTCGGTTACTTGCAAACCTTTGCTTTTCTTCTCAATGATAGGCATGGACGGGATGATTGGCAGTTTGAATAGGTCGAAATTCTTGGGCTTTCTTGGAGATAGACGCGCTTCAGTGGCTACTGATTTCGTAGTTCTCGGACTCGTTGAATTCGAAGTATTATCTTCCTCCGTTCTTTCTCGATGCTTCCTTTGAGCCAAGACAAGCTGTCTTTCGACTTTCAGCCAATCTGCGTACGCTTCCAGGTCCTTCTGTAGAACAAAATCTATCTTTTAATGATAAAAATCAAGAAAAAAAGAAACTTCTAGTTTAAATAATACAACAGTGATATTTATCAAATGTACAGAATGAAATTAATTAGTGCAAAGGAAATCTTACATCCGTACTCGACTCAGCATCGTTCATCTGCACTATCCGTTGCCTTGGTTCTTCAATCCTTGGTCTGGGCTCTGAGACCTTCGAGCTACTACTACTGGCGGATGAAGTTTCTGGCGGACTGGAACTCGAAAAACCGGCAGCATCCTCCTCTATTCGTGGAGTGGCTATTATCGGGTGCTTCCTGAAATGTCGTAAGTTTATGGGCCATGAAATATGGATGATGAGTGGAGTTGGAATGGGCTCTGAACCCCCAATTTGTCAAGTTCAGACTCCATCAGCTCAAAAAATGAACGAAGTTCTGACCTCTGAGTTTTCCGCCGATCCTTCCTGAGCTTCTTGTTTTCCACTTCATCCCTCAAATTTTCAATATCAATTTTAGGAATTTCGATGCAAGGCGGAGAAGGAGTTAACTCGGCAACTTGAGTGAATTTTTTAAAGTCCAAGTTGTTCTCCAGAAGCTGCAAAATTCCGCTCCATTGACCTCTGTCCAGTGAATATTTCAGAGCGCCCTGAGAAAAAATTTGTGATTCTTTATAATTAAAAAAATTCGACTTTGATTTCCTCCTTGAGATTGAGCAATTCAATTGTTGCCTTCTGATTAGACACATCCTTGAACTCTGTGGGTTGAATCAAAGGCCCATCAAAATCGTTGTTTCCTGGATACTTTGAGGAATTTTGCTGCTCATCATTTATTGCTCTGAAAGTTTCATCTAAAAACTCAGTTAAGGTAAATTTGACTTACTCTTTTTCCTCCAACCTTGTCCTAACTTTCTCCGCTACTCTTCTAACGCACCGCTTTGCCAGTAGTCTATCTGACAACGCTATGTCAGAGTGACGGTCCATTAAATAAAATCCATCCTCTAGCAATTATAAATCCTAAAATCTCATTTTGAAAAGAACTTAACCTAAAAAAGAAAGAAGGAATTCAATGATGTAAATGCATTAACGAAGTGATTGAACTATTGTTATATTGGTGCATGCGAAAGAGAGCGATGGGTGAAGTCGAGAAATAGCTCTTCTAATCAAGAGAATGAAAGAGCGAAAAAAGCGAGGGCGCTTGTCCTCTATTTCTCTAGTTCTCTTGTATTTTAACCCTCTCTCTTTCTCTTTTCAAACTATGTACATTTTTCGATTTTATCTTTTTCCCAGAAGAATTCTTCCTCCTTTTGAGGGTTGTGTTCCGAGAGATAACAAATTTTGTTAGGGGTTTCACTTATCTGTTTTCTTCGTTCTATTTCTCCCTTTCCATTTTCTCTCTTTCTGTTGTTCATATGCATATTCTTATCTAAGCTTTTCTTGAGTGTCTTCCCCTATTTTCAAGAACATTCCCTTAAGAGCAGCACACGCACACATTTTTCATGCAATCTCGATTTTCACAAGATATCATCTTTCCCTAGATTTTCTTGCTTTCGACAGTGAAATAGCCTCAGATAATATTTTTGCAAATATTTTTATTCGATTATTTCATACCTTAAATTCATATTTTCGATTCATCAATGCATGAAATTTCAAGGCTTATCAATAATTATATCTAATATTTTCAGATCTAATATAATGTAAAAAATGGAAAAATTCAAAATATCAATGCCGAATTCATAAGAAATTAATTTTAAAAACTGGATTCCGGTGATGATTCGACTCAAAGTCGGTCGAAGTCGGTCATGAAACACCCGCGATCCAGACACAACCCGCTCTGCTGCTTCTGTTATCTCTCCAGATTAACGCAGATCTTTATTTTGCTACTCATCCTATCGAGCTTCCCTCTGATATTATTATACTTTCATGGGGTAAGTTTGAACATTTTCAGAGAAAATCCTTTTTTATTTAATTAATTCCGTTCTGATTCGGTTGTTTTTCTTTTAAAATTTAATTAATTAAATTAAAACTCTTAGGATAACTAATATATTTCGAAGTTCTTCATAGAAAGCCAATATTTTCTCATAATCTTTAAAGTGAGAGATTTATTTTTAGATTTAGTGATAATAATGTTGCAATTTAATATGTGATAGGTTTAAAAATAATTCAGGACTTCTCTAGCGAGACCGAGATCGAGGAATTTCTTTACGAGTTGCAGCACTCAGTGGGGACGAATAGCTCGGAAGCAGGTATGCGCGACTTTATCCTCATGAATTATTCAGTTTCTTGGCCCAGTTTGAAGGGATTCAAACAATTCAAGCCGGAACGAAACGGACCGAAAGGTTGCAAATGTCACGGTTTTACGACTATTCTTAGATATAGATATATATTTTAAAAGTAATTAAAATATATATTTTTAATTAAATTTTCATTTAATAGATACTCAAGTGATTATCGTTTGCCAATAGAATATTATTTCATAGGTTTAAGAAATCCTAAAACTAAACCAAGTTTTGAGACTACACTTGTGTTCAGACTTATGAATACTTCAATTTTTCTCCACATGCTCTAGTGTGGTGTTTCACGCCAAAATTCTCAAAATGCTTTCTAAAACAGGGAACTCTTCCCAAATTTTGCATAAATATTCCACAAACGCGTGTCTTTGACGACATTGTTCCTTAGTTTTTTTTTATGTCCTTTCAAGACTTAGAGCCGATTTGAGTGCCTATGCTAAACCATTTCCTAAGTCATTATTTGAACTGAACGCAAAACCTGTCAAAGAAGCCTAGGAAACTAGATTTATGATGTTTGGATTTGACGAAATTACATTAATTAGACCTCTAAAAACGGACTTGTAAAGATATTAGGGAATGCCTTTTCAATTAGAATGCTTAAAAGCTGAAGGTCTTGGTTTTGATCTATAATTTTTCAGAATGTGCCTCTCTTAGTAACGCAACTCAGGAACAGTATCCTCAGTGTCTCGCGAAACTAGCCTGGATGAAGAGGGGATGGAAGTGAGTTTGAGATTCTGGTCACTTAGAAAAGACTTCTAGAAATTACAAAACTTCCCCCAATAAGGGACCAAAAAGGCCAACTTTTTGCTCATTCTAGCCTTCCTGCGCAAGAATGAATTAGTCTTTGAAGCGCTTGAAAAGGAACACTTTGAAAAGGCCTTGAATTACGTAAGGCACTAAAATCGAGTCTTCAGAATGCACCAGTGCTATCAAGACTATGGAGCAGATAACACCGTATGCTCTCATAGGGAGTATCTCTCGAAAATCGAGAAGTTCTGTCCGCCAATGAAATTGCACAAGTCTAAGTTTTCAGTGACAAAAGTCAAGAAGTTGCCACCGGACTATGCACAGGTATGAAAATGAGTGCTATCATTGAGCAACTGCACATTTCAGATGAATCGAAATATGACAGACCTATTTTCGAAAATGTCCGACGTGCCGAGGAATTACATTTATCACAAGAAGCGAATCGAGAGAATGTGGTCGCAGTGGTCGAAAGCTGCTGCGACCAATTGGGAAAAGCATCCAGGAGCGATGAGCGGAAGACGAAAACAGAATGTGAGAACTATTGTCAATGATAGTATCAAAACAGCGGCGAAATGATCTTTTCCAATTTTTAAAATTATTATCATTAGACTTAAATTTCCCCGAAACATAACATATTTGCAGATCCTAGTCCACATGGGCTTTCTCGCGAAAGAGTCCAAGTTGAACTTTGCTGAGAAGTCGAAAGAAGGTGGTCCCTTGGGCGAGCTGCTTCAATGGAGTGATTTGATCGCCTCCTTGCATATTCTTGGACATCAGTTGTACATATCCACTGATAAAGGCACCTTGAAGAAGTAGGTTGATTTTTATCACAGACTCGGAATGAGCATTTTTCAAACTCGTAAGATCACGAACTCGAGTTCACGTCTCTATAGTCAATTTTGAGCATTTACTCAGATTGAAGTTATTGAATTTGATCATTTCAGTGTAATCGAAGAAGCTGAACGTGCTCCCCCCTGCCCGACGATGGACGGCAAGAGCAAGCGAATCGACTTGATCATAACCGATATTATGGGACTGAGAGGGCTGAAGAAGCATCGGGCCTTTCTTGTTAATAATAAGTCTGATCAAGTTTCTGATTAGCCCTATAAATAAATGACGCTCTTAGATGTCGCATTCGCTTAGTCGACAGCTTCGGAACTCACGTGGAATTTACAGACAAGTTTTATTTCCGAGATCACAAGAAAGAGTTGTCAGGTAAAAAAATGTTTAGCCGTGTAAAAATCATAGAGAGAATTCAGGGTCAGTCCCGAAGAATCCCTGGGGAGGCCACGGACTCGCTCCTCAACAGCACTGGACGTTCTTCCCGCATACGGATGACAACACGTTCCTTGGGTTTGCAGTTGATCAGCCACTGGAAGAAATTAGGCCGATGTTCGATAGGCAATCGAGCAAAGCGGTTTTGGTCTATGGGAAGGTGAGAGGAACTGGAAGAAAGGAGTTTTGAGATTTGGAATCTTCAGGAGCAATACATGTGGAAAGGGTTGGAAGATGTGATTCAGTCGGTGAAAGAAGTTGCCGAAGTCCATGCGACCGTCGCCGACGCGTCAACGGGGTCTCCGATGTTCGCTGACGTCGTCAATCACGGGTTGCTAGACACGAATCGGTAAACTTGGTCTCATTCCTATGTCTATACTGGAAACTTATCCCTAGATCAGATCAAACTAACTTCGCATTCGATAGATAGTATTGCTGTATGAATTAAACACATAAATAAAACATTTCTAGATTATACAGCCTCCTTCGTTCCGTCAAAGTCTTCCTCGGTATCGGTTTTCCGCTTGAAGGTCCTGCTCCATTCGAAGCTATCGCTCAAGGCGCCGTCTACATCAATGCTCAATTCAATCCACCGAAGTCACGACTGAATGACGGATTCTTGGCGGAGAAGCCTACGTTACGTGAAGTAAGAAAATAAAATGCATTTTACTTTAAACTGTTAATAGTCGTCTAATGGCCTGAAACTTCAATTATTGTCGTCATTTGGTTATTTCCATTAACACGAAAGCTTGTAAAAATCAAACTTCTCGAAATTCGACCCGCAGAAAAAGTAACATGTCATATTGAGAGAGAAAAGATAATGTCTTCTTTGTCTTTCTCTCGAAAAAATGCACTATTATTTCTGCGGGTTCGCGCTTTGCGAAGTCTGATAAATGTTCAAGTTTGCTCCACTTATTCGGTTATATTTTCAATTTCAGTTCACCTCTCAACTTCCGTATGCAGAAAGAATCGGGCGTCCCTATGCCATCACTGTAGATATCCATAATTCTACCCTGCTGAAGAAAGCCATTCAAGAAGCCCTACTCCTGAATCCATCCCCTTACGTCCCGAAGGAGCTATCGACCGAGGGCATGCTGTTGAGACTAGCTCTGCTTGTGGAGAAGCAAGATTTCTGCAATCCGGATAAAACCGACTCCTGGCCTCCTGCTAATCAGATGCAGGTATTTTCATTTTCAGAGTTATTTATAAAATCTTTATTCAACTACTATTTCGTTTCAGTAGTCATCGCGCATTAATTTAATAAACAACTTTTGGATGATCAAGTTCTCTGAAACCCAGAATCTCTCAAGGGTTCATATGATGAGAATGATTTTAGGTAATTATTGCAAGTCCCGGAGAAAGCTGTGAAGTAGCCTGTGACAAAAAGAACCTGGTCTGCGAGCCGACGTTCTTCAGACTTCTTGACTCTCCTTCTATTCTTCAGGTAGGATATTCTTCAACTATCCGATCTTATAAAGAAAAAAGTTACGATTCAGTCTGAGCCTTCTGTAGTCCACACCCACTCTTTGAGGAAAAAGTAGAGAAGGGAGGTTAGGGAAAAGGAAAAAAATAGGTGTGGGTGTGGAATACAAGAAATCAACCCAAGATAATTATAGGCATAATTACAGAAGCACTTCTCAGCCTGTAATAAATCTTCTGTCACCAGTGCCGCTTCAGTTCTTGCGCCTTATGACTGCGTTCTTCAAGACAAGCCGATGCTATTTTCCTGTGCTTCTAAGGAGAGAGTTGATTCAAAGTCGAATAATAAATATCCACCTAAAAACAGGATATGTCCCTGTAGATCTGTGTCAGAGACCGACAGGGCGATTTGTGGGGTCTGCCTTAAAATATGAGTCTAATAGTAACTTGTAAACCGCGAGATCACGAGACATTGAGAAATAGTGTAGGGAAAAGAAAGCCTATCATCCCCCATACCCTATCCTAACCTCTTATGCTATTCTGACTATGTCTCGTGTCTCGTGGTCTCGCGATTTCCAAATAGCCAATCTAAAAATAAATAACGTCAGGCTATTTTTAATATATATCTATTAGATCTATTTAGATATTACTCATTCTTAGCGTCAATAATGCTGCTTTTGAATCATTCCGTTTTCTGCCAAAAGTTTATCCATTAGTCAGAGTTTATAACTTAGAAATCGATTGTCTTATATCTTGCTCATTCTTTACTTTTCATTTTTAAGCGTTTGGCAAATTTGTATCCTGTGATGTGCTAATTCTCTCTATGGGTGCAACACCTAAGTACTCTAAGCTTAAGTACTTCTTTCGCCAGTTGAAAAATAACTCCAGATTATCTTTGGGCCTAATAATCTCAGAATTTCATTTGATCCCATACTATTCCTTCTAAAAGATTTGATCAGTGTTAACTTCTCATCATGACACTCATAATCATTACCCTCATATCAGTTTCCGAATTTCGTAATTTTCGAATGCTCTTAATTTTCGTCCACCGGTAATGTTTTACCTAAATGCATAATAATAAAGAATTTCATTTTATTTTATCATTTTAGCAAGTGGCATTTGTATTTTTCGCTCGTTTTCCGTTAAAATATCATTGTTGCCAAAAATAAACAAAATCCAATTTAAAATATATCCACTATGACATTTTCATTCTGTCTTTACACACACACACACATTGATTTTTAACTCATGTGTATTATCGACAACTTGAAATTTATATGCACGCGCTCGTTCATTTCATGTGGTTTCTCGTTCATCTATCCCCCTCTAGACTTATTTCGAAATCGATTCCCCTTTTTTTAATAATTGATTTTTATTTTATTCATTTTCCTCCTAAACATGCCATTTCAACACACTTGCTCAACGCAAAATCGTTCATTTTCTCTGCAAACCTGCCGTTTTTCCACATTTTTATTGAATTTGGATTTTTTCTAGATTTCAAGTTCCTGAAAAATTCGAGAAAATCTAAGTTCCGGGTGATGAGGAGAACATGGCCGAAAAGCAACCAGATCAAAGTGTGCAAGGTAAAAACATTGTATTTTTCGTCTACTTAATTTGTTTATTTTTAGATCTAGTCGCAAGTCTCTTGGATTGCGCTGCAACCTATCCGAATGTCGAAGATTTGAAGGATGAGGTTAATAAAAATAACAAAATATCTTATTCCCCAACAAATATAAAATTTGAAAATTTGCTTATTTCTTCATTTTCCAAATTTTTTTTCAAAAATTAAAAAGCTCGTTCAGACGTTAGTTGCAATGCAACTTGCAACTTGCTTGAAGTAACATGGAACATGAAGAGAACACGATTGCACATCAGATTTCATAATTTCTTATGTTCTCTGGGTTTTCCATGCTATTTCGAGCTAGTTGCGAGTTGCTTGCAACTAGCGTCTGAACGGCCCAAAAATGAGTGCGTAAGTAACTACTTTTCTTTCAGCTGATTACCTCGCTGCGCACTATCAGCCAGCATCAACCGAACGCGTTCTTGAAGGCCTGCCACAAGTTTCTGCTCGAAAACGGCAAGGTTCGCATTTTATTTTTAAAGAAAAATTTAAGAATGCATCTTTTCCAGGCCGCCCCTTCGACGAAATCGTTCGTGCTGCAATCGATCTGTCAATCGGTGGGCGATCAGCTCGTTTTGAAGTCGCTCGACGAGCAACTCGTCCTGCTCATCATCAATCTCGTCACTCAGGAGATCACGCTTAGCAAGGTTTGCGATTGTTTTCTTAAAATTTTATTTTATTATTTTTTAGATTTTATTTCTTATTTATTTATTTCATTTTTGACTTTTAATAGGCCAATCTTCAAATCATTTTCTCCGTAGAAACAAAATTTATTTGGGGACTCAACGAAACATATTAGTTCTACTTTTGCGAAAATTAAAAACGATATGTTTCAAAAATTGAAAAAAGATAAGAAATTTTCAAGACAATATTAGCTTGATTTATTGTTAGTTCTTGGAAAAAAAAATGATTTAAAATAAAGATAATTTTTTAATTCAGGATGCTGATGTCGAGTTCGCTGAATCTGCCCGCGATGTGCTCGTCGCTCTTTCTCGCAACTCCCGATTCGTCGCTAATGTTGTCGAAACTGTCCTCCAGGTTATTATTATTTTGTATTTTCAAATTATTTATTATTATATTTTCTTTTTAAGTATTATTTTTTACTTTCTATCTTGATTTTTAGAAATTAGCTATTTTTCAGAAATTTCAACCTGGTGCCTCGACCTCTCCTCACCGATACATCGTCATCACGATGGGAAGCATTGCTGAGCATAATCGTGAGTTTTTTCTTAATTTCCAAATTTTATATTTTTTCTCAAGATATGGACATGCATTATTGAAGTTTACTAGTTTTCGGCATGCTAGATTTTTGAAACTTGTACCATTCAGGAAAAATAAATTATTTAAATTAAACTATTTTAGCTTTCGGGTTCGTGACCTTCCTGACGGATATTTTGTCTCGAACCGTCCCTCTGCTCCCTCACATCAAAACGGATGTGTTGCGATGCGCTTGGGCGAGGGCGATTTGCTCGTTTTTCGAGGCTCTCAGAGAATGCGAAACCGAACGACCCAAAGAGGTCAAGGAGGATGAGGATGGTTGGTTGTTATTGTTATTTTATTATTTTTAATTGAATTCCATTTTTTAGAAATATTTTCTTAAAAATGAAATACGAAAATTTCTAAATATGTTTCAGAAAAGCTTATCGTCAAACTAAGCATCTCGTTGAATTAGTTGAAACTTTCTCTTAATGATATAATTAAATTTTATACGTTTCATAGAAAGAGTTAAGAAATTCGAAATTCACTATATTTGATAGGTGTATCAAAACTGCGACGAAGAAAATCTTTGACATTTACTAAAAATTGGTGTAAATTTCAAGAAAAATCCTATAAAATTTGACGGTTCTTTATTTGATAAAACGGCCGGATATTCTAGATTTTTATTTCCAGTAAACCGACCTGATTCGGCGAACGAGGACTACTCGGATTTCCAGTTCGTCTCGAACAGAGCCATTTATCAGGATCAGGCTGAGAAAATCTACGAAGCCGTCATGCACTGGATGTACAGCAAGGACGCCAAAGTAATTTTGTTTTTATCTTTTCAAATTTTTCAATACATTTTCCTTATAAAATGGAGATTTTTGCTCTTATTTTTATTTATTTTCTCAATTTATATTTCAGAGTATCTTGAACTTCGAACATTTTTCTATCTCTTGCATTAAAAAAACAGGAAAGAAACAAATTTTAGTTTTTTTTAGAATTAAAAAGCTATTTTTAAAAATTATTCTTCCTAGAAGTTGTTCGATTTCGGGTTAAATTTTTTTAGTTAAACAAAATCAATTTCAGGCTCGAGCCGAGTCTGCGGAATGTGTCGGCCAACTCTGCCTGGTGATTCAGCCACAGAAAATCATCGAGGACTTAAAGAAGCTCGTCACCACGATTCTCGGACTCTACAGAAAAGCTGTCAACGAACAGCATATGATCACGAAGGTGCGAGTTTTTTCTATTTTTATAAGTTTCAAAAATTGCTCAGATTAACTATTTTTATTTAAAAAAACGATTTTTTCTACCCGAAACCACTAAGTTTAAAAATAATTAGATTGTTTTGAACAAAAATAAAATGAATTTCCAGGGCCTGTGCAGTTTCCTGGAGGCCGCATGTGCTGATGAAAACTGCCCTTTGGACGCCTACCTAGAGGACATTTTGAATGCACTATTTCCAAATACTTGCATGGATCCAGGTTTATTTTTATTTATTCAAAAAAATCTTAAACTCGTCTCCTTCAGAGGCTTCTACCCCGGTTTCCCCAACTCAAATGCGCAACCACTCGGAAGCTTTTCGATGCTTCACGATTGCAGGTTGGTGGGAATTTTTGTTTTTTTTATTTCGTTAAGCAAATAATCCGAAACACTAATTAGCAATTATAGGAATTTTGAAATAACACGCGCGCTATAGCTAGGAATAGGAAAGGGAGAAAATAGAGAGAAATGATGTGGGAAAAGATAGCTTACGATTCTCACGTCATTTCTCAATCGTTAGCAATTATTATTTCTCGAAAATATAAGCTTTTTTGAAACAGAATGAACAACCAAAGCAACAGACTGATTTTAAAATAACAACTTGTTTGAAGATAGGACATTTTTGAAACTTACATTTGTTGTTTTATTTTCAGCCTCTCGCTTCGCGGATCGCATCGTCTATTTTCTGCTCCACAAAATGCAGAACATTTCCGATTTGCAAAAATTGGCCGCCATCAATGTACTTAGACATCTGCTCAATTCTTCTGGTTGGTTTTTAAAATTTATAATTGTTTTTAGTTTTATCATTTTTATTTTGCTTGATTTTTCCAGGAGTTTTCGTCGAGGACAATCGTCCGCTGATCATGATGGGTCTGAAGAAATTATTGGCGTCCGAACAAGCCATTTCTATCAAGGTTTATTTTTTGTTTTTAAATACAATTTTGAAAACAAATAATGATTCCACTTTCGAGTAAAGTCTTATATCGTTTAGAAAGAAATTTTTATCTCGAAAAAAACAGACGATGCAATGTCTAGAAGAAAATATAGATTTTTCACCTGTTTTTTTTTTAAACCAAATTGCAGGTCCGCCGCTCAGTCGTCCAGCTTTGCATCGCTCTTTCAGATCACAGTTACGTGGACTCAGAAGGCGGGGACAACGTCATTGCTTTCCTGGTCAAAAATCTCGTCCCCCCTACCGAGCAGGAAATTCAGGTTGGTTTCCAATTTATCTTCAATTTAATTAAACTTAATCTTTTTAAAAATATTTTTTAAATCTTTTATTTTATTATTTGTTTATTTTCAGCTCAAAAAACTGGAAGTCGATGTAGCGGGCATGAATCAGCTCCGCACTCAGTGCGCCCAAGCTCTGAGCACGATCGCGACCACTTGTAATTGCGCTACGAAGGTTTTTTTTTCTATTGTATTTAAAATTTTCTCAGTCGCAAAAATGACAGACACAGACTCTCTTTACCAATTTTAAGCAAATATGATCTTTGAAGAAAATCGAGGAAAACGGTAAGACATGTTATTTTTTAGCTAATGTGGCCCTATCTTCTGGAATTTCTCTGTCAGGAACGATACACTCCAGCAGGTAAGGTTTCAAAGAAATGTTACAACAATTCGAAAACAATGAAAAACTAAAAAATCTTGCACATTTTAAGTCCACCATTATTATTATTTTTAAAAATCAAAATAAACTATTTTTAAAATTTATACCAAATTAAAAGAAGAATATCATTGAGAAACAAGAGATATTTCAAATGTTATCTATTATTTAAAATAAAAACATTTGAAAAATTTCAGTGGGCGATTTATGCAAGTGTTTGCGAATTCTCATCCAGAGGGAATCTGAAGCGGGCCGGCAAATGGACTATTCGACGGGATTCGACAACCCACTAGTGGCTGGAAGACATGCCGTCCTTGCTAGGTTAGCTCGCTTTTTTTAAGTTTATTTTTTTGCAAAAATTAGATTTTATCGAGTTCCCATTTTTGTTGAATTAAGATCATTATTAGAACAAGAACTAGCTATTTGGAAAATATGATCAATTTTCGGAATTTTTAAACTTTTTGGTCTTCAAAGGCATTATTTGTCGCGAAAAATACCTTGATTTTTTGTCAGACTAATGGTCTCCCTTTGCAATGCTCCTTCGAATGGACTTTTGACGCGACGAGCCACGGAGGCTCTGGGATTAATCAAGGCTATCTCGCCCTGGTTCAGCGAGCACATCCCCACGGCCATCGACAAACAGGTCGAAAAAATGGAGTCTCTTCTGGAAGGTAGCAAATTTTCAGATTTTTAGATTTTGTTCAATTTTTATACGACTTACTTTTCCATATCCACATAATTCGCCGGTTAACAACGATTTTGGAAGATAGAATTTCTGAAAAATGACGAAACATGTGTTTTAACGAGTTAAGAATTTCAAATATTTTTTGTTCTTTTTGAATTTCTTCGATTTTTTTATTATAATAACGCCGCTCAAAATTGATCAGTTTCACTTCATAAATTTAATATATCTTGAAGTATTTTGAAACCTACGGCTTTGTAATTTCCAGAACTATCGTCGACGAATTTGGCGAGCCCATCTACCGGGGGTTCCGGTCAGCCACTTTCTGAGCTAAGAGGCAAGCGGATTGCAAGGTAAATTTTAAAAATGATACAAAAAATTAAATTAAAATCCCCATGCTTATTCTTAAAAATATTTAAATTTGAAAGAAATCACAGCATTTCACTTTTTCAACATTCTAGGCACAAGTAACTTTTTAATTATTATTATTTTTTTAAATTCCGATTTCGACCTAAAAACCTAATTCCAATATTCTATGAAACACTTACTTAGAAATAGTCATTTAAAAATCAGTTTTTCTAAAATAAAAAGCTCTTCCAGATGGCACGAAGCATCTCTCGAGCTTTTGTCTCAGGTTCTAACTGTAGTCGTTGATGGTGGCTGGAGAATCGAATTGGCCTCTGCCATGGGCAAGCAATTGGACATGTACAAGGACATACCGGATGAAAAGGTCTATTTTTTAATTTCTCAAAATTTATCCTTTATTTATTTCATAACTTTTTGGAAAGTTGACCCACTTTTAAGTAGAATGGTTTTGCTAAAGTGAAGGAAAAAGACGGAACTTGCAAAAGATTATTTTTGTATTTTCTCATTATTCGACTTCTTGGAAAATTTATCATTCTTCTCGTCTATTTTTGAAGTGAAATAGTGCCTTTACAGAAAAAGTTGCCTGAATTTTTAGAAAGATATTCGATTTTTTATTTGTATTTTCAGGCCTTCCTCCTACGATGTCTAGGAACAGTCCTGGCGAGAATCACGATGAAGAACTTTGTTGTGGAGCACTTTATGCTCATGTTCAAGTAGGTTTCAAAAATAGTTGATAAAACTCTCGTATTTGGAAAATTAGTGCTCGCCACAATCAAGATAATTTTTATATAATAAATATTGTCAAATCGATATAAAAGTGAGAATAGAGATAAACCAATTTATTGTGAGATTGTGAGATTTTGTGTCAATTTTCCTTTGAATTAAAGCATTACATATACATATGTTTCAGAAAATTCCAATTGCTCTAACTTTCTCCTATTCATTTCGATAGTTAGTATACCCAAAGCATAACTAAAAAAACGTGCACACTTCAGCTCAATATCATCATAATTGAGAAATTTGTAACTTAAGAAAAAAATCGAACTAAAAATATTTCAGATCCACCCAGCACGCCTCAACCACTGAAAGACAAGGCTGTGCCCGAGGTGTAGGTGCGGTTGCGGCAGTGCACACTGACCTGGTCCTGGTCGAGCTCGAAAACGTCTCCAAATGGGAGCACGCCAAGAAGAGCGGCGGATTCTTGGGGTTCATCAAGGTACTGAAGCTTTTATATTCGAATTTTTATTTTTGACATGATTGCCTTGCTAAATCGACCATTTGCTAACTTGTTTCTACTAGAAATGTTTTTGAAACTTATAAAAAAGGTAGCTTTTTTTTAGATAAAAAGTAATAGAATAATCATACTCGGTTTCGCAATGATCTATCCTTTCTCTATTTGCATAAGGGAATTGTTGAAACATATTTTCACAAATTTGAAATTTTCAGGACACCATGCCAATGCGTCAATATCCCGATGCCGAAATGATCTACCTGAGGGCTACGTTGATGCTCAGGTAAAACATTTGGAAAATTAGCATATTTTTTTTTGTAAATTTTCAGCTACGGCTACGTCGTTCAAAACTGCCCGGTCGACTCTTTGACGCAAAGATTGCAGCAGCAAATATTGCCCTTTCTTCGACACTATCTGTCGAATCCGAAGGTTAGCTGAAATTTTCAAATTTGCAATATTTTAAAATTATCATGGCGGAATTAACAAGCAACCAAATTGAATGAATTTTAACTTGATTAGGAAGACTCTGAAACATTTTTAATGTTGAAGTTTTATCTATCCATTAACTATAGCCAAGCGATCAAATTTGATTAATATATTCTGACTTTGAAAACTTTGAGAGACATCACTCATTTTTTATCTTAAATTTACCTATTTAATTAATATGCGCCGAAAAGCGCAGATTTTACGAAATTTATCCCAATTTGTAAAATTTTAAAGCTATTTAATTTCAGCAAGAGACCGTCGTTCGAGAGGCGATGCTGGAAACAATGCGTCTAATAGGGTGGTCGGTTCACTCGCAAAGAATCGGCACTGAATGGAAGTTGGATGCCAGAAACGAACTGTTATCCTATGTCAAGGTTTGGTTTTTTGCTAATTTTATAACCACGCTCAAATTTCTTATCACCTCAAATTCCAAATTTGAAGATATTACATGAATTTTTGAAACATACTTGAATTTTCTTAAGTTTGATATATTTTACCATAGAAGGATCCGATGAATTATTATGAGTTTTCAAAATTCGATATCAAATTTTTTGAAACATGATTTTCGCTTCAAAATTGAAAACTCAGGACTACGTCCAAAGCGAGAGCCCCGAAATGTTGTCGAGTTCGTTGAGACTCCTGGCTTGCAAGGCTACATCTGCTTTAGTGTAAGAATTTTTGAAAATTACAAAATCAATTTATTTTTGTAAAATCGACACTTTTAGCCAACTCGACCCGCCCCTGTCGGACAACGACATTTGGGATCTGTGCCGAATTCTGACGCAGTACATCATCCCTATGTACAGGGAGAAATCGGGACTAAAAACGGTTAGTCAGATTTGGATTTTCGAGCAAAATCGATAAAATATGCTACAAGTTTTTCTTATATTTGCAAAAATCCTCTTGCCTGGTTTTATGAGATAATTTGCTATATAATTTACCAAATATGATGATACAAGTTTGTCGGATATTTGAAATTTTTCCCCATATTATTTGAGATACTGACATTTATGGTGAATGAAAACTATTTGTTGAAAATCAACTAGATTATGGATTCAATTTTCAATGAGTTAAGGATAATTTTGCCTATTATAATTTCGATAACTCATTATACCTTTATAATATCTTCTGTCAAATAGAAAAGAAATCCTCTAAAAACCCGCAAATAACACCAACCTTTCGTAAATAATAATCAACGCCATTCTGCTTTCTTCTAGACTCCGCTAATTTTCGCGAATCATTAAAAATCGGCAATTCTGGGATACTTGCAAAATTCTGTTTTGCTTCTATTTTCACGGGGCGTTTTCAGTTGGCTTACGATTTGTTTGACTACGCCACGACGTCCTTCAACACCTTCGCAACGTCCTACAATCAGCAAAATCACGTTAAATCGCAAATGAGAAAGGTTAGATTTTTCTTTGAAAATAGACTAACAATTTGTGCAACGCTATTTTTGCATGATAAAGATATTTTCCCTAAATTAAATGTAATTTCTAGTAAATCACCGTGAAAGAAAGTACTTCGTTTTTGAAAGTTTTATGAAACTTATTTTATTAACATTGCAATTTTTTAGTTATTTTAACAACGCTATGCTTTCACACCATTAACCATTGTTAAATTTTAGTTTTTTTTTACATCTAACACTAAAATCAATAGTTTACTTTAGTTTCAATTTTTACATTTAGAAAAATTTAGGAAATAAAAATAACATTTAAATTTAGATTGAGGACGACGAATCGGCAACGATCATGGAGGCTACCGTAGTCCAGTTCGGATTCACCTTGGAGCAGATTATACGTTCTCGATCCACAATTGCAACCACCACCATGCTTTTGAAGGTAGGAGTTTTTATTTCAGTTTTAGTAGGAGATGACGAAGCATGTTAATTACTCTCTAGAAAGTTCGATGTCTCCTTTTCTGACACATTTTTTCTTATAAATCATCAAGTCTTCTACGACGCCAATATTTAACATTTTTTATAGAGGCAATCTTTCGGTTCTTTTGAAACCTATTTTTATCATTAGACAATACCTTACGCTTTCTCCAATACTAAAATTTTACAGTGTTTACCTTTCAATTTTTATAAAACATAATTTTCGAATGTATCGATTTTCAGATTCTCCAATCCTACTACGGCAAGACATCTGAGCACGAGCGCTCTCGCGCAGTCGACGCCACTGTCTTAGTTCTCAAAGTCTACCATGTGCATGCCGGCGACGTCACCATTGGGGTATGATATTTTCAATATCGACTTTTTTCCTACTTTACTTTCCTCTTTATCCATGTCGACGACTTTCGAAAAATCAATTTCAATTTCGATTTGTTCTTAAAACATCATTGAAATTTTACTCACCAGTGTTCATATTTTGTAAATATCAGTTCCAAAAGATCGAAAATCATACATGAATTGACTTTCTGCGCTAGTTGCCCTCAAGTTACGTCTTACCTTTTTGTAGAAGTTAACTTCGTTTTTTTCTTCACCATACTATTTCCAGAAAAGGAAGTAACTTCTACAAAAGAGTAAGAATAACTTGAAGGTAACTAGTGCAAGAGGTCTATGAACTTCATCGTATAACGGACACACTTGAATTTGGCTTAAATAAAAAATATAAAAACAAAAACTCAGCACGCATCCGACTTTCCGCCTCTCTCCTCTCTGCTGGGTCGCTTGTCGCCTCGACTCACCGACTCCCTGGCGCATGTCCGCATGCAATCACTCGCGGCAATTCATTGGGCCCTAAAATTGGCGTATTTGCATAAGGTAAGTTCATTTTTTAATTTTCTTATTATATATATTTTTAGTTCATAAGGTTTGTTGTCTGAGAGATTTTTAAACACATGGTGCTAGTTTTTAGATGGAACACTTTTTGAATATTATATATTGAGTTCGAAAAAGTCAACGTTGAGTTCGAAGACGATAGAATATAAAGCTTTCCTGAAACTTATAATTTTCGTCGAGTTCTGAAACGTGAGAACTCATTTGAAAATTTGCAAGTTATATGATTCGTTTGAAACGTATGTTTTTTCCTAACTATTATATCATTGAGATCTGTGGTGGTATTCTTTGCTGTTAACAGCGAGCTAACTAACGGCGAGCTCACCGTTAAGAGAATCTTAACTGCGAGTTAAGGGAATCG
>LIAE01006342.1:46341-91032 GCA_002287525.1 Diploscapter pachys | reverse complement strand
CGCTTCGCGAAAAATAGACGTTTTAGCAAGTGCCTCCATAATTTGTCCGCACCCTGTATATGAAAGTATTTTGTATAGATAAATTAATTTCAGGCAAAGAAGTTGAGTGCAGTCAGTTCAAAAGCAAAAAGCAGCATAAATACAATCAGCACTGCTTCTTCTCGCCTCTGAATTGTTTCTTCAACAGCGTCAAAATCGGTGATGTTCCAGAAAAGTCATCAGATCAAACGCAGAAATCGTTAGAAACGAACGATATCAATTAACCAATTATGAATATATCTTAATCTTCGATAGCAGATGAATATCGATATTTCGCACCAGGGATGGACCGGAAGTTCCGATTCCGAAACTGATATCGGTGTCTTGAAAATTTTTGGTTCCGAATTTTTTCAAAAGTCGATTCCGACCCATCCCTGGTTCGCACAATTAATAATATTGTTGAGTAATGGATGCCAAAGTTTGCCTTACGATTTACTTATTCTTGCTAATTGGTGATGTATTCAAAATATTTCTTCTTGACTCTGACGAAAAAAAATCAATTATGTTGAAAGCTGCTTTAGCAAATCTGTGATAACATTGATCTCGTCGGAATTCTTAATTTTAACATGAGTTAGATATAGTATTCATTATTTCCTAGTCGAATGACATATCATTGAATATCTATAGATTTTTCATTGCATAATATACAATTTAACAATTAATTTATACGATTTTGTCTTGTTGTTGCTTCTTTCCGATGATCTTGCTAGTTTCATTCACTTCCAATTGATTTTCCGATCTCATGATATGCAATAACAAAATGATTTTTATTTTAACATATATTTTAATATCGAATAGCTCAATTTGATTGCAATATTTATGTGATTGTAATTGCACATTTCCTATTGCTTCTCTTGGTTTTCGTGGATGTGCCTTTCAAGCAAAAGTGAATTTAACACAATTAATTATCATTTGAGATTTAGCTATTGTTATTTGAAGTAGGAATCTTAAAAATTTTTGAATTAATCAATCATAACTTCTCGTTCAAATAAAAGCACAATTTATTTGATTTCGTTCTTTCAAATGTTTTTTTGTAATGTGTAGTTTGAAAATGAACATTTTAGCTACTGAAATGGAATAATTTCTATCCGATTTTCTCAAAAAATAATATCAACAAAAGTAATTATAGAGCATTCCAAACCAATTAAAGAAAAATCTTAAGATCTGTAAACTAATCAATCAATTGATTAAACTCAGTGCATTGTCAGTGGCCACTTCACTCGGAAAAATATTGCAGAGATTATTTCCATGCTGCGCCACTGTCTCGCCGCAGGGAAATAGCCTCTGCACAACCGCTGCACAATCTCTGCAATATTTTTTCGAGCAGCTGGTGTAGCCTCCATGCCATTCGAATGCATTTTCCACCGGATCACACATCACTGACCTCATTTTCTTCAATCCTCCTAATTTCCAATATTCTCTCAATCTGGCAACTTTCGATTTTGAAAGGTTTTAGATAAATCTAATTTTACATAGATTTTATGGTCTGATATTGAAGATTTCTCGACTATTTCTTCTACCATTCATTTACACGTTCAGTTTCCACGCTCTAAAGACAATGTTCATTTCGTGGCAGCATATTTTGATTCATTTCGCCTTTAAAAATGCGCTTGAATCTTCGAATTCTTCCTTCACTTATTATGGATTTCAGGATGCCGAATTCGAAGCACCTCGCACTTGTGCATAAATTCATTCAGACGTGCAAAAACTCGAACAATTTCATGAGAGTTATGGGATCGGTAGGCTTTTTTGCTTGCTTCATAAATTCAGAGATTTAGCATTATTTTCCAGGCAACGCCGATAGAAGTTGACGAGGATCGAGTGAAAGTTGAATTCGTTGTGGACGAACTGATGACCAACCCGCATTCCACTCTGCACGGCGGCTGCACAGCGACACTCATCGACATCGCCACAACTGCTGCTTGCTTAATTAAGGTAGGACAACACAATCTTTAACCGGTCCAAATTAAAAATTTAGCTCTTTCTTTTTAAATCTACATTTTATAACTAGTTGGATTTTTCTTTCACGAAAAAACGAAATTCCGAACGGTTCTGAGTCGATCCATTAGAATTGACCGTTTAAATGAGATTTCAGAGAGGCCAGCCCGGTGTTAGCGTGGACCTGCACGTCTCCTACCTCGCAGCAGCTCAGAAGGGGGAGACAGTCGTCCTGGATAGTGTCGTTACAAAAATGGGAAAGTCTCTCGCATTCACCAAGGTAATTTTTACAGTTTAAGAAAAGTAAAAGCATAGTTTATAAATGAATAGATTTCTGGTCTTATGATATTATAGCATTGCTTACTTTATAAAAAATAAAAGTATAATTTTTAAAATGTATAAATTTCTGAACTTCTTAGACTATAGCATCTTGAATGATGAATAACTATTTAGCGTCATTTATCAAATTCACACTTTCACCTCTCCATTTTCAGGCCGATCTGTACAGAAAATCGGATGGAGTTCGGGTTGCAACGGGTCTGCACACGAAAGCCTTCCCCCCTCATCTCCAGAAAACCTCATGAATTCAGTGCAATTATCAGTAATAATTCGACCAGTGGGCTATTGGTATACGAGTTTAGATTTGTATGAGTTAATTGCTCATTGATAATTTTAGTATAGTAAATAATAGGGATCTCTTCTGTGATTAATCAATTCTCTGCCTGTTAAATTCAAGTGACTTTCTTGTCTCACAGTTTTTGAGTGTCATAAAAATTTTATTTTCAAAAGAAACAATAACAAAATAAACTTATTGTCAATGGCCGATTACTTGAGACGAAACTAATGGTGCACAAATTCGAGTATGCAAAGTGTGCATTGCGTAATATCAAAAGTCGTCAAAGTCAATACTCGAATCGATGAAATGTCGTCAATTCGTTTACAAACAACGCGCTAATTTCGATGCGTCAAATTTTAGTCGCTTTTATTGTTTCAAATAATCGGTCATTGGTAATAACAACGATTCGAATCGCGTTGGTTACTTTTTCTTTTTGACAGCCAAATTGAGTCCGACCATGTATTTCGGGTCGAGTTGATATTCGTTTTTGAGCAGATCGCCAATGAAATGGATCTAATCTTCCTATTTTAGTTGAGAAATAAAAATAAAAATAACCTGATTTCCCTGAACGATGACTTGCGGTCCCTCGCAGTTGACTGCTTCATTGTTAACAGTCGCACTCGTTGATACTCCTATCTGGAAAATGAGAAAACGATATGACAAATCATAAAATCTCTGGCAGAAATAAATCAAACTTTATCCTTTCTAAACAAATTTGGGAAATTAAACCAATTTTCATAATATTGTGCAATTTCGAAATTCTTTCAGATCACTAAAATTCTACCTTGATTTGATTGCAAATCGTCTTAATGTCGATTCCGAAGGGAGTCAAATTGTTGATGAGCGTTACTTTCTTGTTGCCCGAGCGAGTTTCAACCTGAAACTATTCCTTTTTTCCTTCTTTAAAAAATAAAAAGCACCTTGAATTCGATGTGCGGCATCTTGATTTTGCGCACGATTTCCTTCCCATCTGGAGTCCGAATCACGAAGGCCGGGGTCATTTTTGACTGAAATTGAATGAAAATTTGTAAAAGATTCTAATGAAGATACCTGTATCGACTGAATGAGCTTGTTCCAGTCCATTTCTGTTTCGTACGACTTCGTCACGTTGGCGAGCAGAGGGTCCAGTTTAACTTTTTTGTCTGATGTCAGATTCTGAATATTCATTGAAAATAATATTAAACAACTGAATTTCCTACCTCCTTTTTGACATATTCACGAATGAGCTCTCTCGCATCGCCAATCGACAGCAAATCTCCCTTCGAAATGTCTGGGGCAGCAGTTCTAAAGATGGACAAAACAGCGTCTGTTACCTAAAATTAGAGTACATTAAGCCAAAATTTCGTTATCAGTTCTTCCTGTAAAAATGAGATATGATCAAATTTAAGAAAAAACCAACCGAGACATATTGCGTAATGCTGACAGCCTGTTTCTTGCCAGTCGGCTGCTCTTCGTCTTTCAGTTTTTCGTCTGTCGGTTCGAATGAACGAATCAGAGGATGGGACCAGAATATCTGAAGACGATTTCAAATAGTTATTTCAGAGAAATTCCAACCTCATCAATAGCATCGTCTCCCTTCTTGCCTTTCTTTATTTTCAGAATAGGCCCTCCTTCATGCTTGTTAATGTGCTCAAGAAACACGCTGAATTTTTTGTAGGGTGTCTTTTTGATGTCGAGACGGTGACCGTTCGGTACAGTTGGAAGCAGGAATTGAGAGTAGAACTGGAAATGCATCATCAACTTGAACAAATTACAATAAAATCTCTGCCCTTATTGAGAAATGGTGAGTTATTTCAGTTTCAAAGTTTTTTTTCTTTCAATTTTCGATAATTTCGACTTTTTCTTCTATTTAGCTTCGTCTTACAAAAAATAAAAATTCTTAACTTTCTCAGAATTGATAGCTAAATAATTCAACACTGCAACATCATAGAAGTTTACCTGTCCAACATCGAGAGGCAGAGTTGCCGACTTGCCGACACGAAATTTCAAAGCAGCGATGAAGCAACGTTGCAACTGAAAAGTTGAGATCTTCGAACATAATTTGCCAGAAAAACAAACCAATTGCTCAGGCGCCTCACTTTCCGCTGTCTGTTCCTCTGTTTCTCCATCTTCATCTTCGTTCTTTTCACTCACTTTGGGTTTATCGTCCACGGCTATCGAACTTTCTGAAATCGTTCTATGCTTATTACAGTTCTAATAATGACGTTTTCAGCAATGATTTTTTAATCCTGTAAGAGTTGAAAAAGAATTCCAAGATCGCAAAGGATGCGTATTTTGTGGAAAAATTGACTATCTCCCATGCCAAAAGATAAATGCATATTGCCTCCTTCTTCCTTTGACTCTGCTTCTGCTTCTGCTCGTGGCTGTGGTTCTTCTTCCTCCTTCTCTTCAATGTTCATTGCGGTGAATTCCTTGACGAGGTCTTCGACAGTCTTCGTTGGTGGATCTCCCTTTTCTCCAAATGACCTGCAAATATTTCTTAAGTCATTTTTCAGGTTTTTTTTTTTAATTTTCACCACAATAGATCCTTATGCCAATGAACAACAGCCACAGCCTTGCCGAGTGCTCTGCCGGTCTGAATTTCTGCCGAGGAGAGCAGAGCCCTGCCCACTGCCACGGGGCCGCGTGCCTCTCCCCCATTGTGGAATATCCAAACGGCTACGATCTGACCGGGCACAAATTCACTCAAAATCATACTGCTCACGATCCCTGAATTTAAAAAAAAAATATATTCCATAAAATCCGATTTAGGCGATGAGAAGCCGTATCTAATTTTTGTATATTCCATTTTATACAAGTTGGCGCGTTAACGGAGCATTGCCAGGTTTAGAAACTGCAAAACGGAAACGAAGTTCTCGCCCAACACTATTTCATAGCTATTTTTAAATGCACTAAAAATGCAAATATCTTACCTGGCGCCATCAGATCAGCCCCGTTCTCGAGATATCGAAAGACCTGTTCGTGAATGAAGACAGCTGGGAGAAAACGAGGATGTCGCCAGAGGAAGAACACAGAAGGATAGAGAAGTTTCTCGCCTTCGTACTCGTAGAATAAAGGAGTCTGAAATGACAAATTGTGGCCGGAAGTGCTCGTAATTTCAATTGTGAAAAATTCGGAATCGGAATCGGAATTTCCCCGCACTTAGAATGATATCGGGATTCGGAATACCCTCGATTGATTTTCAGTAGAAGAAAAGCATCTAACCTTCTGAATGCTGTAGATGACAGCAGTTGCATCGCTGAACAAAGTGATTGTTGTCTGCGAAATTAGGTCCTTTTTGTACTCGGCAAATGCATCTGTCCCTGCAGAATCGCCCAAGGCTCGTGTCAACAGCTTTCGACTGGAAAAAACTAACTAGACTTGATGATATCTTATATGTGCATTCTTTATGAAAAATATTATGGTTTGTGAGGAGGTAGATACTGCACTCTTTGCAATTTGCTTTTGCACGAGCCACGCCTCTCACTCTTTCCTTCTCCCTTTTCGTTTTTTATCTCTTCTGTCTCTTCAGGACACTTGCCATTTCTCGAGGGTTGAGCCTGCGAAAATAGAGTTGCAGAACGTGCAATATCTACTTCCTCACACTCCACAATAGAAAAAAATCATTGAAAAACACTCACGCATCTGAAGACTTCAAACTGATGCTCTTCTTGACGTTGAACGGCTTCCGAAACATGGTCAAGACCTGTAAATTCTGCTGCAAAATAATTTCATAATCTATCAAAAATTTCCTCTTGAAATACATTCTTCATGAAACAACATTTCAACTGATGCACAATAAAAATAAAATGATACAAATTTAAAAGGATTTATTTTTCTCGTTCAGTTTTTACATGAAAACGTCTGCGGTGAATGAAATTGAATTGAGTAAGAATAAGGAGAAGCAAAAAGGATTGGTTACTCGGAAAGGGTAGAAGGTTGACAATCTGGCAGATCAGTTGCTCTTCTGTTTGTATGTCTGTCAAGTTTGTCCAACTACAGGAATTCTTGGTGGCTGTTCCTTCTTGTCCTTCCCTTTCACTATCTTCTTCGTCTTGTCCGAATCCAATGGTCGCATGTCTCTGAAGTAAAATCATTTATTCTTCGTAAAAATTGAACTTAAAAATAAGGATTCTAATCAAAATTATTCTATTTTTGGTCTCATTGTAGTTTCCAATCTATCTCCACTTCAAACTCTCGCAGTCTCTACTTTTTTTTTCTGAAAAATAACGCAAGGATAAGAAAAAAGGCGGAAATTACATTAGACTTGTTCTGGCTTGAAGTTGCCAAAATGAAGACTTACTTGAGAGTGTCGTCCATGGAAAAGGATCGTACATCCCCGATTGTATTCGGAGGAGGGGCCACTTTTTTACTCTTCACTTTGTTTTTGTCTTTCTCCCTGAAATTCAACAACTCCATCAGAATGTTACTGATTCTGTTTTTCGGAAGAAAAATAGCCAAGAAAGCTTTCTTGATAAATACAGTAGATCTATTGCAAATTCATCAAAACATGAACTCACATAGCCCTTTTGAATATCTCCATTTCTTGCTTGGAAACGTCCTTCGTCAACTGAATTCCTTCTTCTGGAATATCTTCTTTCTTGCGACGACGTGATACTGAAAAAGGAAGGTTGATAAGAAAGTCTAAAATACCTAAAGAAATTCACAACTCACCACATATGGATGTGAGGATGCAGATCTGAAAATGAATGCAAGGACTCAGCTCCCTGTATTTACAGATGGATGACAGACACAGACGGTTTTTTCCTATTTCTCCGCGTTTCCTACATTCCTTATCCGTCTATGAATACAGATAGCCAAAAACTCACAGCAGAGATCTGTGCTAGTAGAATGCAGAGAAGAAAAGGCATCGGAAGAAAAGACAGGGAGGGTAATGAACAGATAGAGAAGTGCCTCTCTTCATTTTGATTTGATGTATTCAAATTTCAATTTTTGCTATTGGAATGTTAAGAAAGCTTTGAAGTCCAATTTTTCCTTGTAAAATTTATAGAACTGTCATTCGAAATGACTTTTATTAACGGATCGTCTTTTGAGTTTGAGATTTTGTCTCGTTTCTCGTGTCGATTTGCATTCAATCCTTCCACGGAAAAACATCCACTTCCGAGGGATTGTTCGGGTTCACATAGACGTGTTCCTGCAAATATTCTTCTCATTAGTTTTATAAAGTTATGAATTTTCTGAATTAATTTTATCTCATCATTTCCAACTAGATTCATTAACAATTCTTGAATAATCGAAATCTTCTCGTAGATAAAGCACGAAAATTTGCTTTAAAAAGATAATTAAAAAAACATTGAAAAATTCAAACTTTGTAGTATTTGATGAGCTGATCGATGGATTTGAAGCCGCTCCCCTTGTGCGTGCCGAATTCCACATAGAACATACGCATTTTATTCTTTCGGTCCTCTTTCACTGGGTAATGTCTGAAATCGACTATTTTCATATATCATGATGATAATAATGATAGGATGTTGAGCAATGAAGGAGGAAAATCATTTCAACCTAGCATGCTCAGTTTTAGAAAGAATGAACTTCACAAGAAACCTCAGAAAGATGTAAACCTGTAGAATCCCTGGCTAGTCTTGTAGACGATGGTCAGCTGCAGGGAGGGGGGCATTGTGTCCAGTCGGCAATGATGCGGGTACTAAAAACAAGCATACCTTATTTTTGGGTATTGGACTTTAGAAAATGAATGAAATATTTGGTAGGAAAAATCAACCAAATTTATGTTCTAGAAGCCTTTTTTTGCAAGTTTCGAACCTGATGATAGAGTCTGAACGTGCCAGGTTTCAGAACAGTCCCTTCTGCACTCACGTAGTTGCGTACCCCAATGTAGAACTCGCTGAAATGGAAAAAATCGCACTGAAAGAGGTGGATAGGAGACAAATGTTTCTGGCGTTAAAATAAAACACTTAATGAAATGTATTTTTTCACAAAATGTAGAATTTCCAAACTCATTAGCACTCACTCAGTCTCTCCACTGAATTGCGGTTGGGAGATGGCGGAGTTGCCGCTAGTGCTCGGCCCTGCATTGCTGCTACTCTCACTTGGCCTCCTGAATTATCCATCGTTTCTCTTGATTTCTTCAACTTATTCCAACCTGTTTTTGCTGAGTTTCTTCGACTCTTTCTCGCCTTCTTCTGAAGAGTTCTCCTTTTCTGAACAGCAGATTATAGTTCGTTCCAAAGACTTTCCATCGGAAAGTCTTTGTCAAGAGATTGCAAGTTGTGATTGGCCACCTTGACCTTGTTTGTTCCTGGCCTTGGTGTCGTTGTAGGTCTTGAGTCCGACGTGGCAGAGCAGACCGTGCATGCAGCAGATCTCGCAGTCATCCGCCTCCGTGTTCTGGTTCTGGAATATGTTGATCTTTGTCAGTCTGCCATTCTCCGCTCACCCTAGCCAATTCGTAGTTGCTTTCCTTCGACTCCATTTCGATGCAGCTTGAGAAGTAATGAATGAGTTGCGAAGAAATGATCAGAATGAGAGAAAGAGGATGAGAATGTAAGCTAATTTCTAATTTGTGACACTTTATAATCATTCGATTCGAATTCCACATCAAACAAAAACGCGAAAATACAAAAGAGCGGCATAATTTGTCGATCATCAAAATTTGTATAAATATTGTTAGGGAGGATACTTGATATAGGACAGGAAATGGTTTTTTTAAAACCATGCTGAAGCCTTTTTCTGCAAAGACGCATTTTAAGATTTGTATCAAGAAACCTTCGGAAATTATAAGTATCCTTCCTGTGTTTTTGCATGCTAAATTTATATCTTTGTATACAATTCCTGAAAAAAACTTATCTTGATGATTGACTATATATGCCTCGTCAAAACCCAATAGAATAATGAATAATCCTAGAACTTCAATCAAATCAGGACTGTGATAAAAAGCAACAAATGAATAAATGATAAGAGAGGAAAAGGAGCAAATTCTGTATGTGATAATGATAATCTGGTTGTAAGAGATAGACTATCTATGGAAATTTTAAAAAATTTTAAAAATAGAATTGGAAAGATAGAGGCAGTTACTGGTGATAGGGATTACAGACTGCTGCTGAATGGCTGAATGAGAAGGAAAGATCAGAATGAAAATCAGACATCGGGGCTCCGAAAGTTCTGCGAAGTTTGCAATCAAACAGATAGTATTGTATGGACAGTGTTCTTTCATCTGCAATATATCTTCAGAAAAGAAAGAATAAAAACGAAGGAAATATTGTCAGTCCATTCTATCAGATCTTGCGATGATTGTAAACCTCGCAGAATTTTCAAAACCTCAACAAATCATCATAAATTAGATGAGTTTTTGAGAAATTTCATAGGACAAAAGACAAAACAAAACTGCCATGAGTTCGCAGAAAATGAACCTTTTGCTCGTAGTTTACCCATAAAATTTGTAAATGATTTTTGAAGATGATGAAAAAAGAAGAATATGAATCAAGGAATCCATTAATGCACCTTAAGATTGCCTTTCAGGTTTTAAGTTATCGTTGTTAAGAACGAGGGAATTGGCTTGAAAACCGGGAATTTTAAAGAAGCATCAGTGACTCAACTCTTTGGCTCGGGGTTCCATTTTAAAGTGGAAAAATAAATTGAGAAATCCAAGTTGTACCCATCGAAAGTTTCAGTTTCATGTTTGACGAAATTCATTTCGTAGAGAAAATGTGGGCAAGTATTGGAAAAGTCAGTGAAAAAGAGAAACGGTCGTTGCGCACAAACATTTTTGCGCAACGACATAAACGCAGTAAAAACTAGTCAAATTGCATTTGAGTTGAAGGTGAAAATGAAAGAATTCATACATTTCTCGTGCGTGCTCAGCCCGCGATTCGAATGCTCTGCTGCTCCGTCCTCAGGTCTCTTCCACGAAAATCTGTTCCCGAGCGGGGAAATTCAGCTCCGCGAATGTTGATTTGGGATTCAGTTGCGAGATCTGAAATTGTTTTATGAATCAAATACAAAATTCATAACTTTCACGCTTATTTTTTCGGAATAAAGAATATAATCCGAAGAGTGAATTACAAGCTTTCCGAGCGTTATTATTTCTTAGTAATTTTCAAATTTTAGTGAAAAATCTAGTCTTCATTTTTCTATGAAAGAAGTTGCCTACTGTACAATTCATAAAAGAACATCGCAACAAATCTTTACGATTTATCAAAAACAAATTTTTTTATCCTTTCTTCCCTACATTTTCTAACTCTAAACCCAATTGAGTTCTTTTTTACAAATTGGTGGTGGCAGTCTTTGGTGAATTGTACAAGAAGTCGGGAAAGGTTACATATCTTCTTTTAGAAAGAAACCACAGATGTTTAGCTCAAATAAGAAAATTGCACAAGTTCACTTACATCCTTCTTAGGGTGATCCGAATTGAGGAATTTGAACCCGTTGTTATTGTAGCCCTTGGATGCCAGGAAAGTGTACAGCACAGAAAGAGGGTCGCTCTTCCGGAAACGGCGAGTTGCCTGAAATAATCCATCAAATTTATTCTAAAAATTATATTGAATGCGTTGAAATTTGAACGGGAAATAATATTTTAGACAAAAAATCGGCATGACTAGTAAAAAGCCTCCTGTATTTACAGACGAATAGTGGGGTAGGGAGTGTAGGAAAAGACGAAGAAATAAGAAAAAAACTGCCTGTAAATACAGGAGGCCTTAGTAAAATGAATTGTGTACTTCCGAAGAAGTTTTATCTTTCACTCCCTAAACTAATCTCAGACAGTTAAATGCAAGATTTTACCTTTCCAAGCATGAATATGTTATTTCTTAGTCTCAAGTTCAAATGTAAAACCAGTCAAGAGTATCGATGAGTGCTCTGTATAAATAGTCAAGTCAATTCCTTACCATGTCTCCATCAGGGAGTCTGAATCTGACAACGATGATGTCCTTTTCCTTCTCCTCAGGTTCAGGAGGCAATTGGCTGGCCATGAGCGCCTTCTTGATCTCTGCCTCCTCCTGCTCTGCAATCCTTCTCTGCTCCTCTTCCTTCTGCTCTCTAATTTCCTTCTCCTTTTGTTCCCGCTTTGCCAAGTCTGTCTCCAGAGACATCTGGTATCTGAAACCCAACATAAAAACGGTTATTCATTTATCCTGATTTGTATAATCAAAAACTTTCAAGCGACGCTGTTTCCTGAGTATCAATTGACGGAAAGTTCTAAATAATTATCCAGACTTACTCGCGAGCCTGTTCATTCCGGATCCGTTCCCGCTCCCTCCTCTCCTCCTCCTCTGCCAATTCCTGCGTCTTGATGTTCTCGTTGACTTCGATGCCTTCCATCAGCTTGTCCATCACAGTGTCCACTGTTTCCATTATTCCTGAAATTTCGTACATTTCATACATGAAATAGAGATGAAAATAGATCATTTCCTTTCCCCGATCTCATTCCCGAGAAGTTATAATTAATTTCGGAGAAACGCCTTAGAATAGATAGTGGACATAAAATATGAAGGAGAGAGAAGTAGTTCTTTCCATACGATTTCTTCCACATCTTAGCCTCTTGGATATTTCTAACTATAAACTCCGTTACTCAGCCGGTCATTTTTAATTTTTAACTGCCACAAAATCGGTAGTTTGGAACGGAAGAAAACTTTCGGGATTTAAATGTTTTCAGAAATAGTGGCAGGTCTCGTATCATTAAATTTTAAGTTTCTTTCCAAAAGCAAACATAATATCTGAATCATAATTGATCAGTAAAATCACCTGCGCAGACTCCAATTTCGACCCATTTGTTCTTGTCCTTGGTGAGGAGGATGAGCAGGGGATACTTTTCATTATCGATCGTTCTGAATCGAGCCATCATTTCCCGCACGTCCTCCATGTTCAGACTCATCAAGAAATTGAACAACTTCTCCTCGTTCTCTCTGAAAAGGGAAAATAATTGAATGAAAGAAGACAAAAATTTTCGAATGTTTCTCGCCCCATTGTGGCTATTTGAAAACCGTGATACAACGCAGAATATGCCAGGATATGCATCTTTCGACTACTATTGTAATTTCACGGTGGATAAATGGTTCGTAAACAAGGTGTGTAATTGCGAATCAATTTTTGCGATACCAATGCTCCTTCATTTTATCAACTCTTTATTATTGTATCGGTCAAATGAAGTTATAGTTCGTGCGTTAAAGAGCGCCTTACGAGGAAATGCGTGTCACGACTATAGGCAAAGAAAGACGAGTCAGAGGAGGACAGTGGAAGAGTGGTACGCAATTTCCTCGGCCTCTCGTCCTTTCTTCCTTGCCCCTTCAACATTGTACTCCTTTACTCTGGCCGTTAGCGTGTAAATGCCGTGTAATTAAGGATAACGAGATTTGTAAGAATACAAATTTCTTCAATTTCAAAATTGTACTTGTAAGTGACATCCCAGGGCCAGATGACGTACTGATGGCGAAGGAGCTGAGAGACGGCATCTATACAGATTATGTTCTGGGCGAAGAGGTGTGCGGCCACACTCTTGTCGTTGTGAATGTACAGAGCAAGGGGACGACGCTCACTGAAGTAAAAGATATACTCTTTTAAAAAAATCAATCAATCATGGAGAATGTTTTTTGTCGAAATCAGAAATGTCTAGAACAAGGGGTGTTCGGGATTCCGAATTTAAAAAAATAAATAAATAAAGTTTTATCCTAATCAGTTCGGTAAAATTATAACATTCATGAGAGTGTATGTCGCGAAATATGCAATTGACTGGGAAAGCAGCTATATTATTCGATGAAAATGAACTCACGACGCAGGCACGTTGAAGGCTTCCTCGATGGCAACGTTGAGTGGCTGCGTGCAGAACGGGGGCACTACATGACCTAGATTGGAATATCTGAAATCGAAGAGAATTGACGAGAAATTCGAGACGACTAGTTCGTCATACCTCGACTCGAAGACGAGGGCGAAGTTCTGAAGACCCTCGACGACGGAATCGCAGTCCGTGGGGATCAGAGGCAGCTCATTGTTCGTGTCCATCAATTGCCTTGGCTGGTCTACAAGAAAAGCCGAATTGTCAAAGCCCGAAACGGGTCGCGACGTATCGAGTTTTGAAATAAACCGAAAAGTGGAGCAAACTTAAGATTCGAACAAGCACGGAATGGTTGAACGATCAGTTGATGAATGCAGAGAAGACAGTGACCAGAAGAAAAAAATCGAGTAAATTCGCCGACGAAATGATTGAAAATGATGAGCAATTATTTGAATGGAGGAATCGCACGAGCAGATGAAATGGACATTGTCAGCATGTCGGAAAATACGCGTTGCAGGGAAAGGAAAGAGAGGGAATTAGAGAACGAAAGAGAAAGAGAGAGGGAAGAAAGGGAGAGGGAAGAAAGGGAGAGGGAAGGCAGGGTGAGATAAAGGGAAGGAAAAGCCGAAACTGAGATAAGTCATGAGAGTGTAGAAAAAAAAGTGAGAAGTGCACAAAATTCGACGACTACAATAATAGGGAAAAACGGAAAGATAAGACAGGAAAGGCTAGATACAATTCCAGATTGTACATGAAGCTGATTTTTTTTCAAACAGAAACCTGCTACAAAAATCTTGAAGAAAAAGCAAATATCATATTCATTAGCAGGGACAGACGGAATAACATTTGGAGATTTTCGGAATACAAAATACGGAACGGAATGAAACCCCCAAATTTTCGGACACGGAACGCGGAACGAAATATTCCACACGTACCTGTTCATTAACAATGGAAACACAAGACCTTTACTCATGCATTTCAATTGTAGAGCACTAAGAATGCTATGAACATACCGTATCGCGATGCTAATGGAATTAAAAGAAAATCAAATAGTAAAATTAGAAAAATGCATTTCTACTACAAGATTACGGTACTCATGAGAAAGTGGTTGTTGACACTAGGCTGCAATACAACATTTGAATAAATGCAGTATGAAATCTCATTAGCGACCTCACTAGATCTCAATCATTAGTGATCGTTCGTTCACTCGTCGCCAGCGGCTGGACCACGATAAATCTACAATCCTGCATCGTCAGGTAAAACCAAAAGAAGTCACAAGTGTCGGCCAAGGTCAGAGTGGCAAACAAGTTCCCCAAAGTAGTCACCAAGTCCAGCCTCTGCCCCGATTCTCCGAATCTTGCCTTGATATCGTCCGATGTCACTGTGAGGTGAAGGAGAACCGCCGCGAACCTCTGCACTCCAAAACAGGGAATCATACCACAGCCCAAACTAGACCACCACCCGACACACACTTGTCGTTCCAACTCGATAACGAATGAGAAAAATAAGAAAACAAAAAATACGGTGAAAATAAATTCAAGCGCTCGAGCAAGAAAATGTTTGAAATGAACTGCATTTTGCATTATTCATTCTTCTTCCCTCTTGTCGTGAGCGGTGGCTATTTTGTTTTTGGCCAGGTTTTTTTTTCGAGAATTTTGGGCCCACTGTAGTTCCCACCCTTTTCGGAGAAATAGTATGGAGAAGAGAAAAAAGGATGGTAGCTACAAGGGGCTAAAATTTCGGGATTTTGACAATTTGTTTGGATTTTGTGCAATCTTAACGAACTACAGAACACCCATCTGCTTCGATTGCAGTGTCATTCTCTGTGCATGCATGCACTCGATTTGCGCGTTCCCCTATTGCTGCAGAATTCAAACAGAGCGCCAAAGACAATATGCTCCTTCCTCTCATTTTTATTCATTTTTTACTTTTTTCTCCTGAAAAATGTTATCATCAGTCAGCATAATTTCATCCTAAATTTTGAGTATTATTTACGGAAATCTTTTGGTGAAATGACGAATTTCTTTTGCAGAATTTTCTTCTTCGAACGAACCAATTCTTGATTCTTTTCCTTCGATTTAAAAATTTCAAAATTCACTTGACTCAAACATTTTGAAATTCTCATTGATTTCGAAAAGTTTTCAGAAGAAAATCGCTTCGTCATTTTTCAGACTTCCCCCGTTTCGAAATTTCAGTAATTTCTTTCAGAACCTGGTATGAACAGACCAGTGGATTATAAAGAAATTTGGAAACAGCGACTGAAAGCGCACGTGCAGCCCGACCAGCAGATCAGACCGGACTCTCCTGAAGACAGCGTCAAGTTCCTCACAAATGCAATTGGTGAGTGGAGACAGGCAGCTCGGTATTTGTCAGAACAACCGAGATAGATGAGACTTGGCAGGGGATCCGCTGCCAATGAGCTCGTCTGCAACCGAACCAGACTTCCTAAAACACTCGACCCACAGCTCAGCGAAAATCCTTTCCTCGATAAATCGAAAATCAGCTCTAGAACAATGTTTACAGTCGGGGACTGTTCATATCGATCCTAGGACTTGTCCCCTATTTATTGAAAAAAGGATTTTCGCTGAGAGAAAATGAATATGCTTTCTTTTTCTCTATGAAAGAATGCATTTTTCTCTATGAGACGATTTACTGGTTGAGTTTTGTGAAGTCATGTTCGAAATTCGGTGCTGAAATTTGTACAGGCAGTAAATTTCTATCTGAAAACATTTTGTGTTCACTCTGAGAGTTCCTTTAAAGTTAGACATAGCGAGTCTCAAACTAATTTACCAGACTGAAAAATAATCACCCAATCAGTTTGGGCTGATTCGATTTTGGATGTGCTCTAATAGATACAGCTCAATCAGAGTTTGACCAGTTTAGTTCACTTGAGCATTTGATCACTTTTTTTTTAAAGATAAGATTCCAATATTAGGATGAAGCAGGATCAGAATGGAATGAATTTAGGATCAAACTGACCACCTCACATTTCTTTTTTTCCATCCTGGAGTTTTCTTTCCGGAGACAAAGAAAGCTTCAATTACTGTTGAATTGACCAATTTCCTTTGCAGGAGAGGAGACCGGCTTTGTGGCGACGTTTTCGGGCAGGAATCTGGCGATCCACGATGTGAGGCGTGGCCAGCTCAAATACCGCACGAGTTTCAAGGAGAACCACACCATTGTCGATGTCGACTTTCTGCAGCTCACAAGTATGAAAGAGGGGCTTTTCTTGCTCTCCGTCCCACCCATCTGTGATCTAGTTTCTTTACAAACGCTATTTCGTTTGGCAAAAACTGGGTGAAAGATACAGATGACAAGAGAGAAAGAGTTTGACTGGAACTATGTCAACTTGTTTGCAGGCGGTCGTTTCGCGTGTGTGGCAGCAGTGAATTCCTCGGCCCAGTCGTTCGTGGCCCTGCTCATCGACTCTTCCAATAACGGCACAATCGAGCTCTCCATCGCTCGCTGCATCTCCATCCCTTCTCAGGTTCATATTCATAGCAATAAGATTTAGCATACCACTTAATAGACTGGGCCTGGTTTTTTTTTGGATTCAGCCCTAGATTTAAAAAAAAAAAAAAGCCCTAAGTGACATGCCTGATCAAAATAGCCAAGATTATTCGCTTGTAAATGTTAGAAAAAGTTTCCAATGAGTAGAGAAAAATGAGATTGTTATTTGAAGCAAAAATTAGAAGAATGTATTCTCTACTGTCTCCGAAATGATATATCGCAGAGGGGTGCAACGCGTATCCGCGAAAAGTGGAAGAGAAGACAGAAGCACAGTAGTTAATTTCGCGAGTATCCCTTCTTCCTCCCTTTGCAATCTATCATTTGAAGGACAATAGTAGAGGGTATCGATGCAATTTCGAGAATCCACATCATACCATTGCAGAAGATGACCTGCCTGAAAGTGGTGCTGTCCGAGTCGGACGAGGTCTACCTGGCCAGGTGCAACCCCAGAGTCCAGGCCATGCACAACATCATCGCTGTCGGTCTGTCTGCCTTCCGTCTTTCCACTAGAATATCATTTCTTTCAGGCACAGCTCGTCCGAACTGCTTCATCTTCGGACTTGGCAAAATCGACTTGGCGGATCTGGAAATGGGACAGAGTTCATCAACCCTGCCCGAATTGGAGACAGTTAAACTGGTGGATGGATTGAGTGAGGAATATTTCATCAAATGAAATAGGCTTCGTATATACTTCCTTCCAAGGAGAAATCCTATTTCAAACATCCTTTTCCAGTGTCCTATCTTTCAAGATACAAAAAAACATGAAAATGGAGAAAATAATTCCACTTTTTGGACGAATTTTATCATTGGGAAGGAAGTTTCTGCCTCTGCACGCTATTCTTCTCTTTCCAACGTGGAATGAACTGGAAAGAGGAGAAAAGCGTGCTCTGTGAAGAATATTTGCCAGGACCGTTCGAAACTGAGAGAAAGAATTACATCAAAACTTTGCAAGAAAAGTTTATGCAGTCGGGAAAAAAACGCATTAATGTGAATTGCAGGGTCGAACATTGAGGACGAGAAGTTCATGCTGCTGACGCGCTACACGGACGACGACACTGCACTGCGTATCTCCGTCGATAAGGCTGCCGTCACCTGCATCGGATTCTTCGTCAGGTCCTCGGCTCTCGTCATCGGCCTGCAGTTCGGCGGACTCCACATCATCCATCTCAGGGGCGAAATGAATCTGTGAGTGAATTATAGTCGCTATCTAGTGCGTCGATTGAGGATTCATCACTGGAGAGAAAACGCTCTGATCATAAATGAGCTTCCCTTTTCTCCGATTGAATAGGAAAAAGAAGTAGGGATAACTCTCATTTATGATTGGGGAGCTTTGCATTTCCAGTGTTCAATTCTACTGGCTCACTCGTGACATTAGAAGTGCTTTGTCTCGCAATACTCGCCTTTCATAAATGAAAGAAATCCGAAACGTGCTGAAAAGAAAGAATTCTATTTGCAAATTAATTTAAAGAAATGATATTTCATGTAAGATGAACGAATCTTCCATCTCATTATTGCTACTTTTTCCCAGTTTTTATTCTTATTTCTAATTTGTTTTATCTTTCTTTTCCAATTTAAAACTTAATGTGTGTTCAGATACTCGTTCGATTGCGGCCTGGCGCACCCGATTCGAGCCCTGGTGAATTGTGAGCCAGACGACGACCCGCGGAAGCACGAGCACATGATGGTGATGAGTTGGAGCGAGAAGGGCATCATGTCGACGGTCCTGCTCGAGGCCCTGCCCACAGTCAGTGTCGATGCAGACGATCAGCAGCCACAGGACGGCAACAATGAGAACATCTTCCTCAATGCCATCTACAAGGTTAGATCATCCTCATTCAAAATAGAAAAGAACAGCTTTTGTATTGGTCAAACAAGCTAAATTTTCATGAATTACCAACTTTAAATGGTAAAATATTACTTATTCCAACATGCACGCCATCTATCTCTATTGGAAACACCTTCAATTTATGCGCGCGCTCTCTTCCTTCAAGTAGCTTACTCGATCTCCTTCTTTCTTTTCAATCGAACTTTAGTTCGTTTGACAAGACAGATGTGAAATTATGGCTGCGCAGTGCAAGATTTTAAAACGATCTGCCGTTCAATCTTTTTGCGCTATCATAAACTTTCTATAATGCACGAAGATTATTTCTTACCTTCCTCCAATAGTTTTTTTTTGTTTTCTAAATGTACAATTTCCAGAGTCGAGCCGAGCACGTGAAGCGTTTCGTGTGCGCCCGTGCAATTGTGCATCGCCGTTCTGATGAGGACATTCAGCCACAGCAGTCGAGTGTACAGAGAACAGAGCCCGAGTTGCGTTACAGCAGGGCACTCGTCTATTTCGCCTACATTGGCGTCGACAACAACGAGACTCAGTTCATGGTTTGTTTAAATAAATTCCCGTCATTTGAAAATATCGTCATATTTTTACAAAGAAAGATATAAGTGTTGATATATTCGAAATTGTCATTCTTCCACTTCAAATTCAAACCATTCAAATCTTTTATTCTTTCAGATGGGACTCTTCGACCTGAACATGTACTTCTTCAAGCGACTTCCCCACAGCATCACAGTCGACCTCACCCCAGCCAAGCAGTGTCCCTTCCTCGCGCATATCTACGGGACTGCCGATGGCGGCGACGCCACTCATCTCCTCTACACTAAGGCATGTCTTTATCGCGGAGCATGCGAGAAACTCATTCCTCAAAGGCTATTTGTAAGCGTAGCCATGATGAAACATACGCGAAGTTTTGCAAACTGATCTAATTGAGATTTTTGGTGAAAGCGAGATATAGGTAAGAATGAAATAGCATATGGGAGAAAACCTAGTAGACTAGGCATTATTCCAATTCGGCCTTTTTCCCGGAGCGTGAGATAATTGTGAAGGCAGAGTTCAGCAACCATTCATCAAATTCGTTTCAGGACGTGACGATTCAAAGCGACGCAGTGGACAAATTCATGTCTCCGTGCAACGACTCTGATCAGCTGTTTTACGCGTCTGCACTCGACTTTCAGTTCGTCACCTGCATCACTCGTTCCGGCGCTCATCTCATGTGCATTCCATCCCTGCCCGCTCAGGTCTGTCATTTCATATCCCTTCCATTTGGTCTGTTGGAAGCTCAACATTTCACTATCAGGCCAAATTTTAAAATGCCAATGCGTGAAAGTTAAGTCAATATCACAACTTGAACTGTTTGAGAGTTTGAACTGATGAGTTTTCCAAAAAGCCTTCTATCCAATTTTCTAACTCGTTAATTTCTAGGCCCTGGATCACTTGAGCGGCAATCTGGTCCCGTTGCTGACCACAGGAAGCGGCAGTTCGCACGTGGAAATTCTCGGCCTGCTCTCCAAAACAACACTCGAGAGACTCAAGGAGATGTACACTGATGGAGTGAGTTCACAAATTCAGCTTCTAGCACAGCTTAAACATGTATTTCTCTTTCTTTTCTCTATGCAAATGGAGATATAGTAATGGCGATGATCAAGAGTAAGCTCAACTCAACTCACTAGTGTGATTTCGAGTTCAATTTTAAAAGTGCCAAGTTCGATTTCTATTCTAAAAATATTAGTTCTCAACATATGAGCAAAAATCCTTATTTACCGTTTCGATGTAATAGCGGCCGAAATTTGTGTTTACGTGTATCAGACTGCATACATAAGCTGGTTGTTCTCAAATAACTATTGAATATCGAAAACTCATGATTATTTGTTGCTAATTTCAGGCCGAACGCGCCCGTGCAATTGTGCTGTCATCGATCGTGTGCAACGCGACAGCCGAGTCCGTGCAGAGTCTGCAGAAGGCGATCGGTCAGCTCGACTGGAGCATCTGTCTCTTCATTTCCGAATGGATTTGGGTCGAGATCGAGTGGGCCAAGAAGACGCTCGATGACAAAGGTAGGGGGTTTGAGGTTTTTGAAGGAATCAAACTTTTTAATGGAAAATGTTTACAATTTGTAGCTTCGAAAGTTTCTTCTTTGAAAGGTTTTTGAATTTTGCTCTATCTCAAGTACACTCACTTGAATTCTTTAAATCTTCAATTCCAAAGAGCCGCCTTTCTTTTGCAGTATCTGGACTGTTCGGCAGGGAAATGCGGCCACTCGGTCCTGAAGGGGAGAGCTCTCTCGTGCTAGTGAAGACAATCTTCGCCACAGCCATTCACATCTACTCGGCCATCAACTGCAAACAGGCCAACGAACAGGACAGGGACTCCATTCCTCAATCTCGTTCGTTCCCTTTCCCTCCTTCTTTCAAACACTTGTTCTTGTTGCAGTGATCTCCGGCGTGCTGCATCTGCGTCACAATGCAGCCCTGCGTCTGTACGAACACTGCCACCTGCTCAACAAACTCATCTCCAGGAAGTTCGTGCCTCTCACGCAGAAGATCATCGACAACCTCAACAGAATGAACGGAAATGTGGAAGAGCAGAGAAGAACGGAAGGGTGAGTTGTAGTTTTCTTATTTTCTCTGGATAACGATTGATAAAGAACGAGTTTTCCCTGGAAGCATTCAAAGAATCAGTGGAAAGCGTCGATACTCTATTTGTGAGAATGCGTTGTTGAACATTTTGAATCCATCCGAGTCGAGCAATTTTCTAAGTTCATTTATTTTGCATCCACACCAGGGGTAAACGTAAATTTACGTACACCCCTGATTCGAATCCAATCTCTGCAGAAACTTATTGTGAAATATATTTGGCCTATAAATGGCTCGTTCTGTCTATAGTTATCTCAGATCTAATAAATAATTCTCTAAAAATTAAAACAATTATTTAAGCCGTCTTGTGGCAGACGATCTCGTTGCCAAAATGCAGGTGCAGACTCCGAACGAGGATCTCTGGCTGGATTACGCGCCTCAGAAATGGTACCCGCCTGCGCTCGGAGTATGTTCTCTTTCTTTTCTTCTTGACAATAAGGTTACTTTCAGAATCTGCTGCACACGATTCTACTGCCGAATGTGTCCAGCCATCACAAACGCAAACTCCTCGTCTACTATTTTCAGGACTATTTCACTGCGAATTCGTCGAATGAGGTTTGGATTGTAGATTTTTGAAATGATAGAAACTACTTGATAAAATTTTCCCTGTCTTGATTCAAGTAATTGTACTAGTTCATTCCCATTTCTCAAGCAGTTGTCCTAATTCTTCGTGATCTAATCATTAATAATCATCGCTGGCTTCATACAAGAGTTAATAATTGCAGAACATCTCCGAAGAAATCATCCAGATGCTGGAATCGATTCTGAAGATCGACAGACAGTTCGTCAATTCGATCATCGCAGAGAGAGCAGAGATGCAAAGACGCAGACAGCAGAAACAGAACGGCGGACAGGAAGAAGAACACGGAGAGGAGGCCGAGAGGAAGAAGGTCGAGCAGGAAGTGAATGAGATCCTGCAAATGGCCAGAAAAGGAAAGCTCCCTCCTAACGATGAGGAGAAGCTCAAATGTAAGTTAGACCCAAAGAAAGTACTTTCTAAATAATGCACAACAATTTTCAATATACGGGGGAATTCTTCTCTCGACAAAAGCAGTTTGACAGGATTGTCGATATAGATGGCATACATTTCTTGCCTACAATATGATGAAACTTTCTATTCAATTACACAATTTTTTCAATAAAAATCGTGCCGCTATATTGTAAGAAAGAACTTGCCGTCATTTTGTATCTGCCTCTTTTCATTCTCTAAAAATCGTGCTGTCATATTTTGAAGAGCATATTTGTTGTGAACTAGAATTTACCAATTCACACAAAAGGAAATCTAGTAATAATTTTGGGAGAAAATTTTGATTAGAGAGTTTATGCAAAGATCTTATTTTACACCTTCCTTTTTCTTCGAAAAGATCCAAAATATATTCCTTCAAACTTTGTTTGATCAGACTGATCAAAATTGCAGGCCTGCTGAAACAAGTTCCATTCGGTGAATATCGCTACCAGCTGTTCCTCGTCAATCAGCATCGATACCAGGAAGTCGACATTGATGTTAGTCCATTTTCTTTTCGAGACTGCCAAATTCTTTTAATTCGATTTGCTCAAGATTTGTTAGACTTGTAGAACAATGTCAACAGACAAAAATAGCTAAATTGAGATGAATAGAGTTATATTGGGTAACTTTGGTAATAGATTATACAGCTCGATGTGCTGATCAGTCTGATGCACAATTTATCCTAATATACGGTGACAAACGAAAGTCAGAAGCATTTGATGATATTTTGCAATTTCTCTGATCATCAGCATATTCGAAAGCTATTTCTTTCCAAAGCCGTCTCAATTATGTCGAAATTTCGTGAATAAGTGCTATTCATTACTTGGTTACCTGGTTGTCACACTCTCAAAACTCGTAAACTTCGTCGATTAAAACAACTAGAAGAAAATAGAAATCTTTGAAATAATAGTATCATTATTTTCCCTCTCATTAACAAGCCAATTTTGATCAATTTTCAGCTTCCCATTACGAATGACACGAACAAATACGTGAAGGCCTATGCCCAGATCAGCAATGGGTTGAGGAAGAATGGGAGACAGGCCGGGGCCGACAGAAGTCAGTCGGGCAGACCGCTCTGGGATCAGGAACTCATCAGGAAACTCGCTGCTGGTCAAAGTAGAAAGAGTCGCGTCTTTTCCTTTCTCTAATTTCACTCAACCTAGATGCCTCTGCCAGTGCCACGATCGATGCCACAGACTCGCCTCCAATCAAGAAGTTCATCCCCAAAACACCCAAGAATCTCTGGGGAAAACACAGGTTCGAGAATTTCAAATCTTTGTGGAATTGAGATGACCCAAATCGCACGAATTTCGACTTTTCGTAGCTGAAATTTCTGCTTATCATTAGTGTCTATAACTTCATGATATGTTAAAGTCTGCTTGTTTGTAGCACCTTCTATCAAGTTATTTCTCCATTTTTTCCTTTATACCTTTCTCACAAATTCAATTTACTGATATCCCTATCACTACTCAAATTTGAACTTCACTTGATGAATTGCATCTAATTCAGATTGTCAATTGCCAATGGTCAGCAGCAGGAAGCCTCGACTCCAGTCTCCGACACTCCTAACACAGACAGCCGCCACTCCCTTGACAGCACGTCAAAGTCCAAACTGCACAGACTCACATTCGATGAGGATGACACACAGGATAGGGAGGCCAATAAGAATGTGTAAGCGAACTAAGTTATGCAATCAGGGAAATTCTTTTGATCACTTTTTATCCTACCCTCTTAACGTACCATTTTAAACTTACAATTCCTGCTAAAAAATTCTTGAAATTCGATCGAGATGATGAAAAGATGAATTTTAGACCATCAGAAGAGAAGCAGAGAATCGACAAGCTGCTGGCCACTCCAAAGGACCGAGTGCAGAGAGCACAGGCAGCTCAGGCCATGCACAGACTGTCCTTCGAAAAGACTCCTCCACAGGAAGCCAACCGAATGCCTCCACGCACGCCGGCAAGCATCCTCAAGTCGGGTGGAAGGAGAGGTGGTATGTCAATTCATCTGGACTTTCTGATGCAAATTGAGAACAATTTTCTTCTCTTCTTCAAATTTCTAAAACTCAAAACATAGGCAAAAGCCTACCCATTGTAAAGTTTATTTATCGTTTATTTGGAAATTCTATTAGATCTTTGGAATAGAAATTTTTTAATAACAAATGGAGGCTAATTCTGAATTATGACTAAAATAAATCCCGGTGGAAGGACAAGGCGAGAGATGAGAGTAGGAAGAAATAATATCAGCATTTCACTAAGACTCTGGCTAATAGAAAAAGACACCGGGTTTTCTAAGAAATAGTATGGGGAGGCAAGATAGGAAAAGAAAAAAGCCGGTGTCTTTTTCTAACTGGTGTCCCGGTGTCTTTTTCTAGGAGCCGACTCAGTGACAGCCCAAATGTATTTTGAAAATTGAATAACAAAAATATCAAAATTCATGTTTTCACAAATTTTGTCAGTTATCATCCACTACTTTACTCAATATTTCCTTTTAAGTGGAAGCCTCGCCGGGTCGCGGCCGCATCAAATTCGATCTGCCCAATTTGACGGGTTCGAGTGTCGAGGAATCGCCCGTTGCCGCCAGCTCAGCCAACGAGCCTCCACACGTAATTCGAAGCCTCTTTCTGACCCTTGATTTGCCTTATTTCAGAGACCCAACTTCGACATAGAAATCGACGAAGTCGATGACAATCCGCCTTCGGCTCCGACTGCATCTTTGGCGGTATAGCTTACAATAGAATAATAATAGCTTCTTGAGAAGTTATTGAAGTCCGACTATTTATTCGATTTATTTTTCATTGAAATGAGCTTGTACTTCTTGTCTACTCTTTCACGCATTCTTTTCTCTACCTTGTCCTTTTCTTCATGCTCTTTTCGATTTGGTTACTGTTTCGCGTTGTGACAAAAATCAAATGAAAAGTAGTCGGATAGCAATAACATCTACCTGCTTCGTCTTGATCAACGCTAATTTATCTCTAAAATTGATGAATATACAAAGAATCCAAAATGAATTCCTTTAGTGATTTATCCTAATTTGATTTTCTTCAGAACACGACCCCGCCGATGCCCGAGCCGCACTCCCCTCCCAGCCCTGCCGATCGTTCGTCTCCCATCAATTCCTCGTCCTCCTCTCCCTCCGCTTCTCCCCAGAAACGGCCTCTGCCAGAGGACCGTTCCGCTTCAATCCTGGATGAATCTGTGCAGGACGCAAATACAACCTACTCTAAGTCTTCTCAGCACACTGACACTTCAGTCGTCATCGAGGTTATTTCCACCTTTATTTATTCAAGAAAAACAATGTTGATGAAATGAAGCCCAGGGAGAAAGAAGGGTCTTTATTATTAATTTTGCGATGTTTGATGTTGAACAGTTCAAATTTAAAATCTACAATAGCAGACAACAAAAGTATGGTGATGCCGCTCGAATTTTGATTATTCTTTCAATGATATTTGAGATTTACAATAAATCGACTGGTTTCAGAGGAGTTTCGAGAAGCAGCCAGAGGAAGATGAAGAGGACGAGCCGAATGGTGATGATGATGAAGAGAAACAAGCCGAGAGAGTGGATGGAGACTGGCAGGGTGAACTGGACACGGCCATCATGGAGGACGAGGACGAGGAAGAGGAGGAGAACTTCGTGGATGCCAGTGATGGAAGGCGGGCTGAGCAGAATGAGCAGGATGATAAAGGAGACGGAGATGAAGAGAATGAGATGGAGAGGACTGTGACGGTGACAAGGAAGAGAGCCGAGGAGAGACAGTCCAGTGAGGAGACTGCACAGAACGAGGCACTGGAACAGAAGCAGGAGGAACACGCCAAGGACAGTGACAGTCCTATGGGAAGGTAGGACCTTTCAAGTTGACTGTAAAATGGAGGTTCGATAATTTTGGGTGGGATATATGCTATGAAAAACAGACTTTTCTTGAATCACAACAATTTGACAAGTGAAATATGAAAGTTCATACGTATTCCGTCGCTTCCAACGAAAAATATTCAATTTCTTTATGCATCTCACTAGATTTTTACAACAAAAAATGCGAACAAAATCTATGAATTTTCTTTATCACTCCAGAAATAAGCTAGAATTTATCGTGATTTCAGTCCGGGAAAGAGAAGAGGCAGACCGCCGAGGACGCCTGAGCAAAGCAAGGAAAAAGAAAAGGATGCAGAGGAACAGAAGCCGAAGCGGAGTCCGAGCAGGTCGAGAAGTCCGAAAAAGGCGGTTGAGACCAGCACTCCAACCAAGTCACCACCCAAATCACCACCTCCTTCTGTTCTCAGAAAATCCACTGTAAGTGTTCATTCACAGGTGAATTGAGTACAGGGTTATGTGGGAATAATCCCCTCGAAATTAGATACATTTTTGTGCATATTAAAAATGAAAGAAGTTGAAAAACTGCTTTTTCTACGAAATGGAAAAAGCAAAAGTCCCAATTCGCGACACTTCAATCATTCATTTTTATTCTTATCAAAGTTTTTCGCATTCTAATTGTTTAACTTCCCAAGAATCAGTTGATTTGGCAATTCAAATAGTTCAATTTTCAGCGACGCACGCCCATCAAGCCCAATCAGGACACTGCTGCACCTGCGCCTGCTGTGTAAGAAATCAGAACATTTAAATGCACTATTGTTTGGTTCGAAATCTAGGGGTGCAATGTGATGTACACGGCTATTGCTCCCTGCTAAAATTGGAGAAATAGCACATGAAATGAAAACTCCTAAAGTCGCTTCTTTTCCCTCTTTTCGAGTTCAAAGATTTCGGACTCGACAATAAAAATTTCAATAATGCTTGAAAAGTTTACAAACATGGATTTGAAATATTCCTTTTCAGCGAATTTTTCAAGGGGAAACTATTTTTAAACTCTTATAAATGCTCGAATTTTCAGTGCGCGATCACTGTCTCGTTCGCTGCGTTCTGCCAAGAGCAAGTCTGACGACAAAGTCGCGGACGACGAGGACTCGGCTGAGGTGAGTCAATTTAGACGAACCATTTGGTGGACTCTTTGCATAATTCATTTTATATTCTTTAAAATCTGGTACTTTTCATCCATTTTGGAAAATGTCAAGAAAAATGGAAATAGGATGAAAAGCGGGGGAAGGATATTCTCGGTTCGGTTTGATTATAAATTTTCAAAAGGCATTTCGATTTGGTTCGGGGAATCTGACGATTTTTTAAAGTCACTTACTAATAAAAAAGGACAAATAGAAACAATTAGTCTAAAATCACTTGAAATCGATATTTTTGGGCATGACTAATCCTATTTTCTGATAAAAAAATAATATGAATTAAGCAGTAAATTACTGTAAAGCTCATAATTTTATCAGATTTCAATCTACATAAATTAACCATATCTTAAACACGAAAATGTGAAGACATGTCTGTTTATTTGAAGAATTCTGAAAAGAAATTGACGTATTTGAGTTGCAGATCTACATTCGGCGTCAAGTGAACAACCACCCTCTGGCCGACAAGCTGTCTGCCTCCACCATTAAAAAAATTGCCGATGATTCAGCCTTGAGAGGTAACATCATTTCGAAAAAAGCGAAAAATTGACAATAGTAAAAATTTCATGACCTACAATCCTCTTTCTTCTCTCGTAGAACTGGTAGATCTTAAAAAATTGATTTATCTTAGCCCAACAAATTGGAAGGTTCTTTCTTTTGTCGAAAATAAGGGAAGGAATGAGTAAAGAATACACGAAATTCTTTCTAGTCTTTTCAAGTAAAATTTGTCCGTTCTTGTTTCTCCTATCCCTCAATGAATTTCGTCCCATTTATCTTTTTGATGAATGAACATTTAGTTCGTTTAACCCCAACACAAAATAGACAAGACATACAAAACTTCAACTATTTGTGAATATTCGATGAATACTCAAATAAATGGATGAATTTGCAGCCCTGGTTGGAATCAAAAAGAGGATCCAGAATCGAGTCAGACAGAAGGGTGAACAGAGCAGTTCGAATGCAGATGCAGATGCACCAACCTCTTCTGCTGCCAGCGACAGGGACAGGGACGCACAGCAGCACAAGTCACCTGCCAGGAAGAATACCAGGAAACGATCGCTCTCAGGTTGGCTGATTTGTGGTATTTTTCAACAATTGCAAATTTCTGATAACGATGACATAATTTGATCATCATGAAGAGAAGAAAAATCAAATACGTAGAGAATAAATTCCATTAGTATCAGAGAGTCAACCGTTTATTTATTCTTTTCTTAAATTCTATTTTTAAATCTTATCTATAATCTCTCACAATCAATGGTAATTTTCAGAGCAGTCCTCGAATTCCCAGATAGCCGCCCTCGCTCTCCCTGTGACTGCGACCGCACCTACAACCCCGAAAAAGGGCCGAGTGACCAGGGCCAAGACCGCTTCTGCCCAGAAGAATGGCAACAAGAACGCGATTGCAAATGCGACTCCCGCACTGCAGAACTCTGCTGTCGCTGATGACACGATGCAGGAATCCGGGCTCAGACGCAGCACTCGCAGACGGACTCTCTCCGGTTTGTCGCTTGATTTATAAAACTTTATTCCTCAAACATTACCATTTTCTCTAACAAATCGATTTCAGAAATTATATCCATGAAGATAATGCAATTTTAATTCCTATTTCATCGTAAAAACATGCAAAATTACTAGAATTAGGGCAAGCGAATTTATACTCTTTTTGAAAATTGTCAGAACAAATTTTACATCGCTTTGTTAGAGAACAACATTTACTTGTGTAATGATATGAACATGGCTTTTGACAGTGCAAAGAACTGAACAGTTTGGAATTCAATCACGAATTTCAGAGCAAGCTCGAATGATCGCAGAGCAGGAGGAGGCAGTGCGGATTGCCAGAGAGACCAAACAGAGAGGCAGGAAGAAGACGCCCACGCCCAGCAACACGCCCTCGACCTCGAATGCGGGAAGTCAGCCTGGCAGCGGCAAGAGCAGCCAGGACGATCAGCAGCACCCAACCACTTCCGGAATCAGACGATCCACTCGCAAACGATCCGCTTCTGGTAAACTCACTTTTTTCCTCGTCTTCTAGATCTTCTTATCTTCCCCCTAATATCGACAGATCGGTCCCGAGATTCTACTTTCCCGATCTCATACACATTGCAAATAAATAATGTTGTATGGAAAGTCCTGTTCTCTATTGTCATTCTACGCGAAATCTATGACGAATGAGTTTCAGTAACGAGTGACGCTGGAAAGGGTTCGAAGCCGAACAGTCCGCCTGCGACTCCGAAGCGACCCAGGAGAAGGGCGGAGGCAATTGCTGAGGAGGACGAGGAGTGAGGGCTGCAAAGAGGAGGACTCACTGATCAGCTCGAAATTCATCTTTATTTTCCTTTCATACGCGGTTTTTAGCGATTTATTGTAAAGACGTCGGTCACGTGATCCCTATTTATTCTTTTCAATTATCATTTTTCTATTTCCAAGTTCTCCCTTTCATATTTGGATCTCAATCTTGTGCTCAATGATTATTTTATTATCTCCGATTTGACTAATTTAGATTTAAGTGATTTTATCATGCGTTTCTTCATTTTCCTTCTGTAAATGTATGCCGATAGTTTATCATTTGAGTATTCCTATTATGGTTGAGAAGGAGAATATAAAGTTTTTCTTGACAAATTATTATACTCATCGAAACGTAAAAACGACAAATTTCAAGAAATCATAAAATTTATGGAATGGGAAAATTATTCCGGTTGCCATATCCAAAACTCAGATACCTAGCAACTCAATTCAGAAGAAAACGTCGACAGCAGACTTTTTTAAAAATATTCTTCTGCTACTAGTTTTACATTCACATTCAACCCAATAATACCTGGATTTCCACAACTTGCAATGGCTAGAAATCCTCCAGCTATCGAAGAAAACAAGCGAGTCGGCCAACAGCTTTATGAAGGCGAGTTGTGATGTTATATTTTCGCGTTATCACACCTATTCTCCAAGAATCAATATTCTGCGGAAGTTATCATACCACTTTTCAGAATAATTCCACGTAAATTTTCTTTATAACGAATTGCAAGATGGCTGTAAATAATTATTTCATACAATTTTCTATCTAACACCAAATTTTATATTTAGATTGGATGGACTACAAAGAAAAGGTAATATGTTAGGCTAACCAGGAAGCTTTTGTCGCAGGTTATGCATCTATTCATGCAAGCATTAATGTAAAATTTGGAGTAAATTTCGCAACTGACTCATTGTGATAAAAATATTAAATAACACTACTTTAACCGGATTAGGCCATTGAAACGTTAATTCTAGACAATCTTGTATTATGTGGATGTCTGAAAAAATTTGTCCGCTATTGCACACATTGAAAATATGAATGAGCATCGTAACTTATGACAGTACTTTCAAACAAACCAGCATGTGAATTTATGAAATTCTGTATCAGTTATTCTTTTCGAATGATCTCAACTTATTTAGTTGTCCATATCTTCCCGTCTAACTCCTGAAGATCAGCTTGTTCTCAACAGAAGCAAGTACAAATTCGATGAAACGTATGCCAAGAATGTTTCACAGAGCCCGGTCAATCACAGTTTTGTCAATGCTGGAAATATTATGAGTATTCTCTTTAGAGTCTGCAAGAAGAAAATACACTGTCAGCTTCGAGAACCGAGAAAACAAAATCTCCTATTCCTAAGCATCAGAGTAGTGTTAAGCAGAAACGTAAGTAAATGAGTATTTTTCCAAGTCAATCAATTAGTTAAGCAATTTTTTAAATGTTTTTCTTCTCAAAGACAAATTTCAAAATTCACATTTATCAATGCAATTGCAAAAATATCAAGAAGCTCAAAACCTTTAAAAAAAATCTTGTTCGAAGTTGAATAATATTACTCTCTCATAGATGAATTTATATAAAAATTTAAATGTATTAGGAATATCAAAATGCACTGTTTATTCACTGATTTACTTTTCTCCTAAAATTAAAATTATAAATAGTTCAGTGATTGCAATGGATATCCCATTTCACAATAGAAATCTGACGAAAGAAGAAGTCAAACCAAATAACAGGATCCATCGAAATAGTACTGCAAGTATGGGCATTAGAGCGCTCAAATTCTCTTCGTCGAAATTCCCTTCAGATGCTGAAATCGAAGAACTTGTAGGTTTATATTATGTCTATCTGCTAAAATGCAAAGATCTGGAGTCGAAACTCTGATGCCTAAAAACTCTTATGGAATTTCTTGTTTTCAATATCAAAATCGTAACTTAGATAATTCCTGAATATGCATTATTCCAAACTTTTAGAAACCACTACTGTTTAATTTATAGGTGAAGAACAGAATTTTAAAAGATTTCGGACCGTTTTATGCGTGGGTCACAAATGGAAGGCGGGATGACATTAAACGGGAAATCATCAAGAAACTTCTGCTCGGTTCTTCGAAATAATCACTTTCCAATTTATTATTTGAATATTCTTGCTGTTTATCTACCTATTCTTTTTTGAACTAGCGAAATTGTAACATATTGTATAAATCGACTTATTGCAAAGGAAAAACACATGAGATCAAATCAAACATTCCCCTGTTCTTGAATTCTGATTATCGAATATTCAGTGATGTTTCCCAGATTTAGCAGTTGATCTTCTGGAGTGAATTCCCTGCTGAAGTTTCGAGAAAATAGCATAACGCTTGTCAGATCGGTAGTTACTGAAATTAAACATAATGAATTAGAATGATTGCCTTTTTGCTTTCAGAAATTTCTAAAATACGCAAACAAATTTCCTCATATTTTTATAGCTAATAAAATGAGCAGTCAGGAACGAGATAAAAGTTTAACAGCAATGTTGTGAAACCTACTCCACAATTTCGCATATATTCACAGGATTTATCAAATGATTCAGACAAATTAGACTACATTTTTACCACTTTTCAATACTTCTATCATATAAATATCACAAATATTGTTATTTTGGATCTTCTCTTCTCCAGAGCACTCCCAATATGATTCAGCTGATCACAAGCACCTCTTTCCCCAAATTGTGGTTAGATAATAAATTAGGCTAATCACAAACTTCTAACTGAAGAGAAAGTAAGCACACCAATCCGAACGTATACTATCACTACGCTACGCACATTTTATTCACTTGCTTTCTTTATAGCGAGACAAAAATCAAGATCTAAAAATTTTTGAAAAGCATAGTCAAGATCAAGTTCGATATCTAAATTTTTGGAGGTTAAAATCTAGATTGTAACCAAAATCGCACTACAAAACATCATAACAGCCTCGTCCCTGATTCAAATGAATGCTATGCCACTTTTACCAATCATTTTCAGGTATATCTTCAATTTATACCAGATTAAACTTGAATTTTGAGAAATTACCACTCTAAAACCTTTCGAGTTATCTTTACTGTAGATACATTATCAGTTTGGATGAAAAGATTTCCTACTATTTTTAAAGTATATATTACGCACTGAATAAACGAAGCAGCAACGACGAGAAGAATGAATAGAACAGTGAATCCAATTGAGCAGAGAGCAGCGATGTAAATGGCCCGACCTCCCGAATCACAGCCGATCGGACAGTTCACTGGCACTGCAGAAGAAGGGGATTGATTCTAAAAATTCAGTCTAAACCAATTTAATGCTGGAGTAAGAAATAGCTATCTTATTGAGAACAAACAATTTTTCTATCTCAGCATACGATGCTGTTATAAAGCCTGAATATAAGGTACAGGGCTGTTGGAGGATCGGAGAAATTTGCGATCTGATCTACGACTTCTCTCAATCCCACCCGATAATGAAAACTAAAACCCTATAGTCTGACCATCTGATACTAAAAGAGTTCGGATGGGGTCGAGATAGCTTGCAATCGATTAAACCAATGATAAACCCAAAAAAATCGATCTGACCGACCCAACGACCCTGCTAACGTGGCATTTATTATATCGATTGTTGATCAAATATACTAATTTTTGTGAAAATAATTTAAACACAATTCGATCAAGGGCAATGAAAGAATAAATTGTTTGTGTTGAAACGTAAAATCGTCACTCTACTCACTCGCATCCAGAAATGTTACTAACGAAAACGAAGAAATGAAATTTTTCTCATTTTGAAAAGATAGAAAAATTTGAATTAATGTCATATTTAGATTTAACCTATCTTTATGACATATGAAAATAAATAAGTTTTTATTCCATTTCATAAAATATAACTCACTAAAATATCGAAGACATTCTTCACGAGTGACGTCACAATTGGACGTGCATCTTCCGAAGACAGTAAAGACTCTTGAAATGCATCGCTTTGAGGTTCAACCTGTAGGAATTAAACGGTTTTTTAGGCCGAAATTGCACTTAACCGTATTCATTTCGGATATAGTCTGAGAAATCATCTGATTCTGATCAGTTGGGCCTCGATTATTTCCTGTTATCCTGCAGTTTACCTAAACTATTTCATTCACAATAAACTAGGTGAGGAATAAATATAGGACATTCAAAATTTTCTTCCATAAATTTATATCATTTTGATTATAATTAAGAACCGCCAACTAAAATTATAGATGCGACTTTATGGGTCAAATTATACACCATTTTGTAGCTCTTGGCCATCATTACTAATTTACAAGAAATAATTTTGAAAAATTGAATTAATTACAAAATAAAAGAAAATTAAAACTTTGAAAACGCGTTTTTGCGAATAAATTGTGAAAAAGGATGGAAGGAACCGCGATATACTCCATCAAGTAGGTAATGAATTTCACAAACCTCAGCTGCGACATAGTTCCTCATTGCATCAACAATAAGTCCATTGAAGAAGTTTCTACTCTCTTCGAAACACGGCAAGTCCTAGAAAACTCCATTCAACATTTAAAAATGTTCACTAACGCACATCTTTATTCATCGTATTGCAAGAAGATCTGCATGATTCTCCCGAATTTAGTATTTCAGATCTCACAAATAAAATAATAGAACAGAAAAATAAGTTAGAAAGCATGCGAATATCGCGTTTTGCACAAACTAGGTAATAATAGAAAAATGGAGAAATGGAACTGCAGAGAAAGAGGCAGGAAATAATCAATACGATTTGCTGCTAGTTTCTGTTATCATTTATTGTCAAACGTCTCAGGCTATAGTGCATAATGTTGCATTGACTACGTTCATAGTAGAGGTACTCGGAAAAATATTGCAGAGATTGTGCAGAGGTTATTTCCCTGCGGCGGAACAGTGGTGCAGCAAGAAAATAACCTCTGCACAACCGCTGCACAATCTTTGCAACATTTTTCCGAGCGGGGAGAAGAAGGGGTTTGGGCGCCGAACTATTTTATATTGCCTCACAGCACCGTGCGAAAGAACTGCCCGATATCAAGAACTAGAGTGCGCTTCTTTTCCTATCACTTTTTCCGTTATTAGGTTTTATATCATTCAACGTATAGAGTGGGGAAAGAGTAGCGCGCCAAAAAATTACAGAGACCAGAAATAATATCATATATAAGCTCTGTCCATAATTTGACTGAAAACAATACCACGTCTAATCTTTCCATCTCTCCACTTTCATCTTCATTTATAAAAGCCCAAAATTTCATTCTGCGCTCTTCATCGAAAGCATTCACTCCAAATTCTCAATTCCTAAAAACTAACTGTATTCACTCAGTTACTCATCAGTCCAACTCAGTTCGGGTAAGCTTTTCTCATTTAACATTTTTTTCCACAAATTTCTTCCTAGGTTTTCATTACAGTGAAAATATCTTTCTAAATTCTGCCAATCTTTTTGAAGTCTGCAATGGAATTCTCAATCAGATTGCGTTTCTTCAACTAGATATTTCTTAACTGCAAAATTTACCGATTCCATCTGCCCATCTGAGATTGGCAATTGTCATCAAAGCTAAAGCTAACCGGTGACAAGAGTTGAGGTCAATTTTCGGTCTTCTTTGTAAAGACAGTTGCTCTTTCACTGATTTTTCGATTACGTGATTCATTCATTCCGTTCTAATTTAAATTTCTTTCTCTTCTATCTGAGCTATCTTTCGCTTTCTTTATCTCTTCCCTCGCATCGAAATGACATGCTAGGCCGAACAGTTCAGCACTGTGGCAAAATAATTGAAATTTCAAAACTGATCGTTTTTAAGTATGCCAAAAGACACATACACACTGATAAAGCACTGAAAGTAAATAAAAATATGACATAATGAGAAAATTTTATAGTATAGAAACTGTTTGATGATAAAAACATTAGCTATTATCAGTCGAGGAGTCACGGAAAAAGGTGTGCTCGTAATTTTTAGATACACCTTATTTATTTGTTATTAGTCTCAGAATTCTTTCCTATCTATTCGGTTTGTATTAGTACATCTACATAATTTAAGTGTTTTATCTTGTTCCTTCCCTTTTCCTATTTCTTACCGTTCATACATTCACAAATATGAGCGGTGCAGCGCAGCGCAGTGGTTGTGTGTTACTGCCTGCAGCTAGGGCTTAAGTTCGCCCCCCGCTCCCACCCAAACCAAGGGGGTTAAGAACTGTGTTGGTAGTGGGTAAAACCACGAAAAATTCGCCTAAAAATCCCCCGGTTGTTGCACACAACAACAGTCTGTTCTCGGGCCGGACAATTAGTCCTGTGTGCCTAGGATAGGCCGACTGTCCCATTACGGACTGAAGAGGGTAGCCGACCCCCACCTAGTGGGGAATAATAAGGCTAGAAAATTAATGCATTCATAAATATCTTTTCAGCTGTTTGCTTCATTCGGCATGTCTCCGAACAGCGAGCGATGGGAAGTACAACCCCAAAACAATCAAAATGAGCACTTACAACAGGATAGTGAGCCAGTGCAAGAGAATGGCATTTACGAGCAAACTCAGGAGGAAGCTGATGAGTAGCTTAATTGAAAATTGATTGAAAGGGGATTGATTGAACAACGTTTAGACACATGGAAATCATCTCCTGTGGAGACAATAGCTATTATGATTTCGAAACCATGCAACTTCTGCGGAAAGCAGTCTACAGCAATGACCTCATCATGTGTCACATTCTCTCATACGTACTGAATGTTAAGGTAAATTAAATTTTCAATATATTCAACAAATCTGTTACAAAGTGATAAATGTTTTTAATTGAAATTAGAAATAAAAAAATTTTTATAACATATATGAAAAAACGATCAAAATTCATGTTCAGGATCGAGAGAATGTCGAATTGTGCAGCTATCGAATGAAGGAGTTGAGCGGAAAAGCCAAATACAATTTTCGAACTGAACGAGATCACCTGGTCATCAAATTCCGAGAAATCTGTTCCACGGTTTCGTTCCGATATGGCAATCTCTGCTTCGACAGATACTGCCTTACTCACGAGGTTTCTTCACTTTATTCATTAACTTATTCATTCAATATGCATTCATATTGCGATTGATTCATTGATCGGAAACAGTGCAACTGTAAAGGGAAAATATAAAATACGAAAGAATGTTTGTGTCAGATTTAATGTATCAACAAAATTTATTTCTATTTTTCAGTCACGACGGGATGATTTTGAGGAAAGAAGGGATGCTGCGAAATCTGGCGAAAAAGTCAATTATTCGTCAAATCAGACGGAAGAATTTAGTCAGTAGTTTTTTCTATTTAATTTTGGAAGTATAAGGGGAATAGATTATTTGTTGTTAGAAATAACCTAATTGGGTAGTTAGATGCCAGCAAAAATTAGGTTATCGAGAAATGAGTCAAATTTCAGTGACCGTTATGAATGGAATAGTAAAGAGGTTCTCGAAGCAAATCCAAAGGTTGACATTGGGTGGAATTGCAAAAGATCAAGATTGGGGAGTCAGGAATCATCAGGTAAATGATACAAATTCAAAGTATGGTTCACAAATCGATATTCAGCTGATAATCACTGAAGATCTGCTTCGAAGTATAGCGACTCATTTGCCGTCTCTAACTCGAATTAGCTTCAATCAATGTGGATTCGACGATCAAGCTATTCGATACTGTAGGCTATCTTTCCATAACTATTTTTTGTTCCTAAAATATCGCATTCCAATGTCTTATTTTCAGTGGTCTCTTCTGAATGCCCGATTTCACAGCGGATAAAGGAACTCAATATTGATGGCGCTTGGTTTGACACGAGAAGAGATATTGTCGAACTTATTGTAAGCAAGACAAACACAGAGATATTATGCAAAATTAAACTAATTTAGACTTTTGCTACGCCGTCATTGAAAAAATTATCGCTTCGACACTTCTCGTATGAAATGGCATTTGAATTCGTGGCCAGATTCAGGGTTATGAATCACATTCTCGATGAAATCTCCATGGATTTCCCATGGGTCAATAAGTGAATAATTTGATCATCAAAGCTAAAATTATTACTGGTTCGAAATTTTAGTGGTGCTGAATGCAAAAGATTGATGGAGGAAATGTCGAACCAATGCAAAGAGTTGAGGCTGAAATTTGCGACCGAGTGGGTTGAAGGCACTTTGTAAATGTCGAAATGATGGAATAGTCTTTTTCATACTATTTCTCCCTTCTCTCACTCTAACACGACATTCCGTCATCTTGCCATTTCGTCACTTTGCATTTCGTTATTCTGTTATTTACAGATTGCCGGGCGAGAACATGTATGAAATGTAAGAAAACATTTATTTTATTGTAATAGACGAGTGTCCATTCCCAGTCTTAAATTATCTATATTACGGTAAAGTGGTGAAAAAATCAACTTTGCTTTAATTCAATAATAATAATATCTTTTGACATCTGTATTTCTACACAGTGAGATAATAAAACATCTTATTTTTCTAGAGATGTTGAAAGATAACGTTTGATTTAATCGTATGATGATACATGAAACTAATCATTGTTGTGCGACGCACTAATTTATTATTTATATTTCTTACAGTGGTCGTAAAGTCCGTTATTTTTGTATTAACGGCCACTGGTTTAGGTCTGCCCCCCATGTTCGGGGGCACTGACCTCTCTCCCACTGGTTCCTCTCTCCTAAAAAACCACCCATCAAAATTGGGATATATAAGGAGAGAGGAGCCAGGCATCAGGGTGAAAAAATTGCTTCAATTGTTTGGTCTTCTAAAATTCTCTATTACTAAATTTGGAATAAACTCTTCTAAAAGAAACAGTTCAAGAATACCTTCCATTCTAACCATACAACAAGGGCATTACTAATTGCCATAATTGTAAACGTAATGTTTTCAGTGTGCCGACTGGTTGGGCAGACTATCTTGAAATGTTCCAAATGGCTTCCTTCGCCTGCACCCTTCCGAATGTCACTTCTCTGTATATAAATGCAGTGCCGAACATTTTTCAACAAATGGCTGATTATATACAATTCGCTGCAGGTTCGCTTTGAATTCATAGTTTAGAAAATTTTATAAAGAAAAGGTATAATAATTCTGAATTTCTGATATAATTTATGAACATCAATTTGAACTCATATTCCTAATTTTTAATAACAACAAAACAATTCCAATTCCAGACAACTATGAAATAGATTAATCTCAACCGATTTTTATAATTCTTAAGCAATAATTATTTTCAGATCTTCGGAAGCTGAAGAATTTGCGAACTTTGGAGCTGTACCTGCACGGCTGGCTGGATTATTCGATATTTATCAGCACCGTCAATAACAGCCTCTTACACTTGACGCAACTTGAGAATATTTCCTTGTGGTATGAAAATATCATTCAACAACAACATCAATACATCAAATATATTTAGGGATCTGCCACGAGAAACGCCGGCCGAAGAAATCAGTCGACTCATCTCCGCATTATCGCCTGGAATCAAGCGATTCCGTTCGCACAACGTCACCATCGATGGATCGCAATTGAAACTACTCACTCAGAGATTGAGGCTGCTCGAGAAAATCGACATTGCCGGCGCAAAAGATCTGGTCAGCAAGGACATTGAAGATGTAAGATTTTAGCATTTTTAGCGAAAATTAAAAAAAAAAATCACGAAATATATGTGAAGTTGCATAAATCTAAAATTCATTATTTATCGTTATTCAAGTAATGCATCCATACTTCAGATGCTGCGTGACATGCCAACTCTGAGAGAGATCTACATATCGTATACAGCAGTTGATGTGAATGCGATCGCGATTCTGCTCGACAAGAACATTCTTCCCAAACTCGAGTGTGGAGTTCTCACTTTCGCAAACCGACTACCTCCAGCTGCTACTCTTGTTGTATGATAAAATTCAATTAAGAACGATTTTACAAATATCGTGATATTCAGTTCCAAGATCACTTCTCTTCATTTCGAACGGTCGATCTTGACGATACAGCTCAGTGCACTGTCTACTTCAATTACAGGTAGGGTTCCCAAGTTCCTCCCCCTTGCAAAATGCGTTTTGGTAGAAGCGTGGTAGTTTGAAAGTAAAAACTTGGAAAGAAAGACTAGTGACTGAATTGGATAAAATCCACCACATCTTCCGTTCAATATTGAAAATAGAAAAAGTCTGACTGTGAGATGATTTATAATTCAGAATTAGCTTCGAAATAATCCATTACTGTTAAGGAAATGGGATTCAACGATGTTGCCGAGGAAGAACTTCTACATTTCTCCACAAAAACCCCAGGAATCCTCATTGAAGAAGAAAAACTCGACTAAAATGACTGGTAAATGATGAGCCACAACGAGAAACCTCATCAAAACAATTGCTCTTTCAATCATCTATGTGCCTGTATCCAATATCATTTATACTCAAAGCTATTTATATATGATACCTCACCAATCAGACAACTTATTGATGCAAACTAATTCATTACAATTACCCCATCCCAACAAATTCATCAAATTAGATATGACTTTATCGCCATTCATTGTAATATCCGATATGTGAAATAAATATAAAATTTATCATGGAGATTTTTCTTTTCATTTTCAGTATAAAATTAACTAGAGCTTCGCTATATTAGGTTTATTTTAACTTCTAAACTATTCCTTGGTGTTTTTATGATGACAATACCCAATAAAAATGTATTTTACAAGTGATAAAATTTCCTTAAAAAGTAATTGGAACCCGAAAACATACCCATTTTGAAAGTGAGTTTACTGCGACTCATCATCTCGCACTTTCATATATTACACGAAAGGATTACTAAAATTTGAATACATAAGCCAAGTCAGTTTTAAGGATCTAATAATACCCACACTTGTGACAATCGATGAAGAATGTTTTCAGCTATAGACGTCTATTATATTTTGTAAGTAAAATGCTACATAGCCAACAATTCTCTGCATTACAAGAATCGCATTCATTGTCAAACCTTGCATTGATATTTTCAAAAACGTGAATCTGTAGTTTTGATATAATTTCTGATCTTAAGGTTTTCTAAAATCATGTACTAGTTTTCAAGAATCTGAAAATGCATCGAAATAATCATTCTTAAGCAAATTTATTCGTATACATAGATTATGATTATCGATTCTTTAAAATTTTCCATAGGTACTAAAGTTATGTAATCAGCAATTACAATGACAGATTCGTACTTGAAATTCTAATGAACGTATCGTGACAAATTCAAAGCCATCATTAGAGCGACAATTATGCATGTTTATGATAAACACGGAAGTGTCAGAAAATGATCAGATTTCGATGTTCACAGATTACCAATATCATACCGTATCACGATATTCTTCGTAATTGTAAAGAACTCATAGAAACCTTGATACATATCTCATAGACAATGACAAAACTACTTTGTGCATGGAATTACTGCTTTAGAACTCACATGATAGGCAGGAATGTTGGCAGTGCAGTAAGATGGTGTACCGCAAGCTTTTCCAAAAATCCCACACTGCCCGCATTGCATCCCAATGAAAATCAACTACACCGCAAACAACCCTGATGATGAGTTATGCACGATTTCAGCACATCACCTAATTCCTAAACTAATTAGTTTTTCGAACTGACAGACAAATCTTAATGCAGGTATAATTTTTAATTATCCGAAAAGTCGATTTTCTAATCTCGCACTTTCTGCAACTTTTATATACAAATTTAATAAAGTTTCTCAAAACAAAGCGGGCATAATTGGAGTGTTGAAACTGAAATTACACTAAATTATAAGTTAGGCGAGTACTATAAATACAAAGCTGACTGCCTAAGCAACGTCTTGCACTGTTACTCGTTCCATCTCAAGTTGTGCTATTTTTGTTTCGAAAGCGCTACCCTTTCTAAATCGTACTGTATTGGGATCATTTTCTTCGAGTTGCTATCCTACACATTTATTATTATCATTAGAGGAATAATTCGCAGAATCGAATGTCTTTGTGCCATGAACCTACGCCTATGGAAAAGTATTATGAATTTTGTAAAGGTGAATTAATTTTTCAGTTTACTTACTCTTACATACTATTCTATATTACCTTTTTTTTTTTATAAATCTCGGTAACGATTTACTATTTTAGAATTTTCAACATCAGGTACATTACTTTACAAATTCATCATTGCATGGAAAGTTGCCATACTTAATGAATATATAGTTCCTATAAGTTAGTTAAATAGTTTTATATTGATGTTATCTTCAAAAATATTCATTTATAGGGTATCAAATCCAGACTATTTTGTATAGCATCGCATTAATTCCAAATTTTATCGGCATATTTATGATGTATCGGTTATTTCGAAAACCTGGAAAATTTTCACAATTCGAAAAACTAATAATCACCTTACTCATTCTAAATATACTCCTTTTTATCTGTACATTTATAGTTGTAAGTTTTATACTAGTATTTTTATGGTGCAATTTTCAATATATGCATTGAAGCATGATAATACTTTAGATTTCGCTTGAGATCTATGGTAAGATTTTGCAATTTTGCTGCCAAAATAATAACATATTCGAGGTAAACATAATTTTAAATCTTAGCCACGTGTATCAATCAATATTTATCTACAGTTAAGCGAATCGTTTAAAATATCATCTACGTTGCTACAGAAAAAGTGTCAACATTTTGTGAAATAGTATGGAGCGTATTATTGTAGTTTTCCATAAATTATTTCGCCGTAATGTCTCTACTTTTCCAAATAACTATAAAATATCACTTTATTTTAAATTTGTTTGACATATAAAGTGAACTTAAATCTAATATAATTAAAACTTTGCATCGACAGCTGACAAATGGAATTGTAGGCATTATTGCTTAATTTATTTGGTGTTCTTCAAGGGACATGTTTAATGGCGTCCATAAGATTCGTTTCGACTGCAGCTACGATATATAGAGCTAGGACATTTTCACTGTTAGAATTCTTCCACATGCATATGTCGGTTTTGGTACAAAATGATTCAATTTAGTAACCGTAACGAAAAAATAACCAAGCTATTTTCCATTATATTCTGGACATTGGTTGGATTTCATATTATTTTTGACTGTATCGCCCAACTAATTTATCATACAATTATCTGGTTGAACAAATATCGAACTGTTGATATTGCTGATATACAATTATATGTAACGGCTCTTGGACGATGGGTTGTAAGTTAAACGAATATTATCAAGATACAAATTATTGATATCAATTATGTAGATAATTTTAGGATCTTTACAATATAATAGTTCCGACCACATCAGGCTATGCTGAGACAATAATTAGCATTATCGCGTTTATTTATCTAAAGCGATGTTTTAATTCGTATGGAAATCTGAGCCAAAGTAAAAGAAATTCTGAACGACGCTTAAATCGATGCCTAATAGCGCATGTAAGTTAGCCCGATCAATGTTGCATCATATTATGTTGAAAATGAATATGCATAACGTTTAGATTTTATGTCAAGTGGTAACGAGTGATTTAACTATCAATAAACTATACGTTTTTTTTTGCTTTGTTTTGGACGATCAGAAACGGTATTTTATAGGTACGATGTTCTCTCAATCTTTTAATTTCGATATCTTAAACATCCTGTGCAAAATCAATTATGTTTTCGTTGTAATAATTTTTCTATGTGTAATGAGTCTGTTAAGAGGATGAATCTGTTTAAATAATTGGTTTCTCAAACTTGGCTAAAACATCAAATCATGTTCGTTTATATTTGTAACCAATCTCTGGTTTAAAATGTTGAGATTCGTTACAGCGAGTATGAAATGACTTATTCAAAAACAATTTTAATGAGATTCATAATTCCTAAGCTATTTTGTCTCCTTGTATAAGTCATAGCATAAATAAACTAGTTTCATGGCTTCAAAGTTAAGTTTGAAAGAACTTACTAGAATATTTTAGATATATGTGTTATCGATGGTGCACCTTGGTTAAACGATGTGACATATTATATAATCGTAAGCATTATTAATAGCAAATTTTCATATTAACTAACAAAAGAAATGGAAAGACCTGTTTTACCAACATATATCCTGGAAATATGCGCTGAGAAATCCTAAAGAAACGTTCTAAATAGTGAATCCTTCGATCTTACCACTATTTACATAAACGATAATCATTCTTTTTTGCATCAGATAGAAGACATATGAATGTTGCTTTGAACTTTTGAGAATAAAACTCGGCTAATTATATGCTTAGAAAGAACAACTGCAGAATTAGGAATTGTTTTCTAATAAACCTTGAGCGGTATACTCTTCTAACATAAGAAATGGATCCACACTAGAACAAGTTAAATTTTCTACCAAGAAAGCATTAAAAACTTTCAGCAAATGTTTAACGCTATTTACTTATATGGACCATGCCTCCAAATAATTCCCCTGTTTTTCTTAGTGAGAGGATTGATCAAAGTAGTTTATTTACATGTACATGTAAAAGAAAAGGGAACAATTTTAGAAGAATAACACTACTACATCATCGACTAGGAAAGAATTAATCAAAGTTATTAAAGTTACACCTCATCGCCCGAAGCAACTGCATTCGGATATATTTTCTCATCATAGGCCAACAAACTGATCTGAAATTATGATAAAATGTGAAAAGACATTCCATATGCATAGGCCAAGTTTATACAGCTCACGACTGCTTAGTTTTTTTCTTACTTTAATTGATTTATTCATTTTACTTTCTCAATTCAAATGTATTTTTAAAAATTTGTTGAATGTTCAATAAAACATTGCTTTTATTCACTCTATTCGAAGATAACTGATATCAAAGTGTAGCATCTTGTAAGATAAAATTCATAATTACTGGTGTCAGAATACAGTCTACATACACCAATTATCCCATTAAAATCACCTTGTGGATATCTAAACATTTTGACTAATTGTAATTGAAACAATACTACTACTTACAAAGTATTAATTTTTCGTGATATTGAACAAAGCTGCCTATTTATAAGCTAAATAAACGGTTTATTTTTGACCATTTATGATCCTAATTTCAAACCGTCTGAGCAAATTGCTATTATTTGTATCAGTTTTGAGCTAATTTAAACTTAACCTATAGTTTTTAAAAATTATGAATCTTTATTTAAAAATGCTTTGAAGATCC